>JASCZW010013194.1:0-26336 GCA_034211315.2 Aedes japonicus
CCCTCATCTTTGGAAGAAGGGGCTCTTATACAAATGAAACACGAATTTGAGCCAAACATGAGAACTATCCCAACAGGTATGACTATTTTTATGCAGAATTTTTTGGAGTCAGGGAAGGTTCTTATGATCGTCTCGAAACCCCTCCCGCATCTGTAAGGGTGCTCCCACAACAATGAAACACAAATTTCTGCATAACTCGAGAACTAATCAAGCAAATGGAACCAAATTTGGAATGTGGGAGTTTTCGGAACCAAGAAATATTTCTATGGAGGTTTGAGACTCCTTCCTCTCTGGAAGGGGTGAGCTCTCATGCAAATTAGACACAAATGTCAACCAAACATGAGAATCATACCTAATGTTATGAAAACTTATATGTAGGGGTTGTTGAGGCCGGAGAAGGTTCTTATGATGGTTCTAAGCTCCTTCCCCGCGTGGAAGGCGAAAACTTCCATACAAATGAAACACAAATTTCTGCAAAGCTCGAGTTCTTAGAATTGGAGTTCTTCAAATGGAACCAACTTTGGCATGTGGGAGTTTTTGAGCAGAAATTTTTCTTAGGTGGTTTGAGACGGCTTGCCTCAAGAGAGGGGAAAGATGGCTCTCAAACCAATGAAACAGACGTTTGAATCAAACATGAGAATTATCTATGCACTTTAAACACAAAGTGTGTATTTCTCGGGTAAGAAGCATATTCTGATAGAAGTTTGAACCCCTTTTAGTCAAGAATTAGTTGAGTTACTCTCAGGCGGACATTATGCGCAAGAAGTTAATCTTAGGTTATGCAAGAAAAATTACGTACAAACTGACAGGATACGCATGAAAGCAAAATCGGTAGACGCAAGGGTTGAATTAATAACACAAACCTTTTTTGCATAAATAACACACACACAAGCAAACAAAAATATTTTAACCAGATTCATTCAGAACAAAACCATAAACGCGCCAGTTCTATTAATTTTTCATTCATTTAGTCGCATGCGTTGCAAGGCTCGCACCGGGTTCAGCTAGTTCTATATATAAGAAAACCATTGTTCCTTATACTTTGCTTAAAGTTTCCACCGCAATTTTCCCATCCATAAAATTGTAATTCCTATTAACCTCGAGACGGCCGCGAGTAACCGGTCCCACCCCCTCAACCTTAGTTCTGAGATAACTGATGTATATAAACATGAAAACTTGGCTCTGTAAAGTTGATTCGCCTGTACAAATAAATGAATTCATAAAATAAAACATGAAATCCTATGAGTGGACAGAAATTTCTGCTGCACCTAAACATTGTAAATAGAAAGTTTTGGTAGGTCGGTTAGAATACGGCAGGTTGTGAAATTGAATAGAAGCAGTTGAAATTGAGCGGAGGGATTGAAAGGCGACGACCGATCGAGTTCACAATCTTTTACCAAGCTACCCCAGACAGGCAAGGGAGAAGAAGGGGTACCTGGCTAATTGATTAAATACTTAACGCAATAAAAACACGATTAGTAAAATGAACTTAAGTGCTCTCAAAAATTTACGTATGCATTGAAAAGATGATTCATTTGCACAAGTTTTCGTAACAGAATACGGTTCGGTGGTAGATCTGACGCCCCGTAAAGCATCACGAAACGGTAATCTACCTGCGTTACGGGTCATAAACTGACGTTATAATGTAAAATAGTACTATGAGCAAGCTAGAAAACTATAGCTGAATATATATCCGTAACTTAGCTGGTCATCCACTCATCGAAAGACCTCCGCTGTTACAGCTTCTATAGGATTAAGATCTACTTAGATAAGAATTTGTTTTCACAATTGTGTGTGTGTGTGTGTGTGTGTGTGTGTGTGTGTGTGTGTGTGTGTGTGTGTGTGTGTGTGTGGGTGTGTGTGTGTGTGTTTACAACCAATCTCCCACTGACCGGCAGTGCTTTTATGGAAGAAACTTGTCTGCATTTCTTCAGTAATTTATATGTGATCACTATTTGCAAACATGTTTAGCCCTGGAGATTGAAATTGACAGCTCTATTGGAAATCCAACGACCCATTTCAAGAATGCCTGTTCCTACATGTACATTTGGAGGTCAACTTCATATACAATAAGCCCCGCATGAAAATCTTCACATATCAAATGAATATGTGAAGTGTTTTCACACTTCCAGAATTAAAAATAGACATTCTAAGGTATATTTTTGATTACATAAAACGACCTCACCAATGTTTCTTATCTGCTGCTGGAAAGCTTGTCCGGATGCGGGAGTTGGGCACTAAAAAACGAAAAATGGGATAAGAAACTACCGACGGTCAATCCATCTCAAGAAACACGTCCATAACACACAATCAGAGGAATTCCATTCACAACGTCCTACGCAAAGCACTCGGATAAACTATAATTTCACTATTTATTTTGGTTGAATGGAGGAATATTATTTTATTTTATTTCCGCGAAAACGACGCAGCAAAAGCAAAACACGCCATTTCCAAAGCACGGCTTACTGCGATCCATAAGAATTTGTTTTCACAATTATAGTCAAATAACATATGTAATAAGCGTAGGTATAATATATATTTATATCTGACATCCACAGGTTTGTTACTCAAACATAATATATGTTTTAATATCCTAATAGTCTTGAAAAAGCTTAAAAAACAGCAAACAATAAGGCGAAATAAATTTTATATGAGTATGAATAATGCCGATACCGGAGAATATCCGATAACACTTGTTGGCTTGGACCCATAAATGATTTTATTGATTATATTTTTAGTGAAGAAAAAAAAGGTTTTTTGATCGATGATACATATGATACTTTCTACAAAAAAAAGAAAGATAAAATTTAAAGCTGAAAATGACATGTAAAATAGCATGGATAATATAGTAAAGGGATGTTAAAATATAAAATGCTAATAACTATTTTAATTATATTTACATGTCTACAGATTGTGGTCCTGCTGCAATTGTAGATGAACTCGCGCATCCACTACGAACTTCAGACAATGTATCATAACCACCGAAAAAAAAATTATTTTACAATACTTGGGAACTCCATGGGTAATCTGAAATTATATACCGCATAAGGAATAGTATATCTACAATTTCGATGTGCTGCTGCTATAGGGGGAAAACTGTGGCCTATACTATAGTGGCCAGTGGCCAAAAGAGTATTTGTCCTTTTGCGTTAGAATGATAGAATGAAGCATTTCACCAGCCATGTAAGGATCATGTCGTCCATAGAGACGCTGTTGTCACTGCCTTGGTTCAGATCCTCGTTGTTGCGCGTGTCTCAATGTCCCGGACGGTTTTCCCTCGGTACCAACAGCCAACTGCACCATCGCATCTCTGGGCTAAGAGCTCGCCAGTGCACCCTCCAGGGTACTTGCTGCCACCAACTGTTTAGACTTCGAAATACTAAAGCAAAATGTGAAGGTGAACGCGTTTTATAACCTTCGAGGCTGCCTAGGAGACGTTCCTTAGTTAAATATGAAATCTGTGCTAGGAATGTACTGTGTATTTGGTAAATTTACTCTAAAAAATCAACATTATAAGACATCACCTCATATTTGCGTTAAAGTTTCATGTAAGAGACAATAGTTTCCATTATTGGAATCGACGCGTAGAAATATTTCCGATCGATTGGTGCAAATATTTAAAAAATGTTTGGAGAAACGACTGAGACATTAACGCTCAAAACTTGACCACATTTTGTGACGGTCGCAATAGATACTTTTTTTGATTTTACCCCAGTATAGAAAACAAAGACATAGTCCTACGTCAAAAAAGTCTCTTCGAATTTGCTCAGAGATGCTTTTCAATCCAAACAACATTTACTAACTTTGAGTGACTCAGCTTTCATTCAAATTACGTTGAATTTTACTGAATTTTGATATGAAGCTAGTGGCCGCGCAGCACAATATCTTCCAATGGGGATTTACTGTAAGTGTTCAAAGCATGTATCGAAATACTAATTTAGATGAAATAATGCACCTTTATTAGACAATACCCCCTAGCTAATGGCCCATTAGATCATTATACCCAACCAGATTGCTACAAAAACAGTAATAAATTTCCAATCGAATCAGAACCATCCCATCGCTATCGATGGTCATTCAATTCCACACAGCCATGAAGCTAATACTTCTATCGTTGTTCGTTCTCCCCAGTCCGCTGCTTCTCGCGCAGTCACCATTCGACCGGTTTGGGTTAGCATCCATTGCTGAATCCAGCTTGGCAGCGCGAACGATCGCCTACATTCTGAGGCGTCACTTCAGCCATTCGCACGAAGCTATTCTGATCAACCAAGCGTTCAATGGATCTTCGAGTGGACGTATGCGAGAGATCTACTAAATGAAGTGATCCGGCTGATCGACTCCAAGCTGGTCGTGAGATTCTTCTATCCAAGGGTGGACGTGGTGCGGCCTCGGTTCATGAACGTGTTCTTTGTAGATGGATATGGGAGCTTCCGGGTGATCTACGCGACGATGCACTACACAAAATATGACTTTTCTGGACTCTATTTAGTGGTGATTGCTGGGGAGATAGAGGAGGAACTAGATGATTTGGTGCGGGCCATTTTAGAGGACTTGTGGTCGTTGGATATTGTCAATGTCAACGTGGTGAGTTGCGGACCCTTAAGGGACTACGCGTTGATTTACAGCACGTTTCCTTATACGGAGGATCACTGTGGAATGGTGGACCCATTTCTTTGGATGAATGTGACTCAATCGCTAGAGGAAATGAAGGACGTGGATTTGTACCCAAATCGGATGAAGAGCTTCTACGGGTGTACGTTGATTGGTGGTACTCATGAGGCGAAGCCATACACGGTTATCGTTAACTCGAATAGCTCATCGGAGATTGTTCTGAGTGGATTCGAAGGGGACCTGGTGGATATGCTGGCGAATAAGCTTAACTTCACCGCTCGATTTGAGATTGCCCCAAATGGTTCGTCGTGGGATTTGCCCGGAAGATGGGACAGAGCACGGGGCTGATGAAGATGATTCAGGAAGAGCAAGTCGATTTTGGGGTGGGTTGTATGGCATTTGCCTACGATCGGCACAAGTACCTGAAGCCAGGAATTGCGCATTATACAAGTAAGGTGTTGTTTGCCGTTCCGACAGGACGGCCATTCACTGCTTTCGAGAAACTGTTTCGTCCGTTTAGCTTTGCTATATGGAGTTTCCTTGTGGCTTATTTGATTGCGGGGGCAGCCGTTGTTTGCGCACTACAGCTCACCACGAGGGAGGTACGAGATTTTGTGTACGGATATGGAAACAATTCGCCGTTCTTGAACATGCTAAACATTTTCTTCGGTGGAGGCTTAGGTCGAACGCCGAGGCGGAATTTTGCCCGAACTTTGTTGCTCTTGTGGGTGTTGTTCTGCTTCGTAATACGAACACTCTACCAGGGTTCCCTGTATTTGTACCTGCAGAAGGCGATGAATCATGATCCGCTGGAAACGATGGAGGATATCGAACGGTCTGGAATCGATTACTACATGATGGAGATCGGCCAACGGTACTTTCTCACGATGCCGCATGTTTTGGAACGGTAAGCTTACTCGAGCAATTCACGGTCTCTTCAATAATCGTAGACATAATCTACCATTGCAGAACAATCTTTATTCAAGCAGGGAAGGACAGTTTGGGAAAGACAATCGAGAAGCTCGGTCAGGGCTTGATTGACGGAGTGGTACTGATTCCGTTGGACTACGCTGCTTATCATAACAGGATTTTTCCCAAGCGCGAGTTCGTCTACATTTCCAAGGAACACGTTGGAGTCTACCCGGTGGGATTTTACTATCCGAAAAAGTCTCGACTTACGAAGGTGTTTGACGATCAGATTCGTAATATTCAAAGCACGGGGTTGATCGATTTCTGGTTAAGGCGATACGGGGATTACGATTTCTTCCGGAAGCAGACATCGAGTGCTGGCCCAAGGAAGTTGAGTAATCATCATCTGGCTGGGGGATATCAGGTATATTGCTGCTCATTGGCAGTGAGTTGTGTAGTGTTTGCGTTAGAGCTGTTGTCACAGCGAGTGAATTTGTTGAGAAGAATTCTGGAGGGATTGATGGAGTAAGGTAGTAATTGAAGCAGTATTTTTAGAATTGTTAAACTTTATGATATAATGATTGCCAATAAGTTAACATTCACGAGCACTTTCTCCCATTCATCACATTCTTAACGTGTTGCTGTATTAATCTTGTATTCCAATCATCATACACAGAAAGTCAATCAAGCCACCCTAATTACTTCTGATGACATTCTGATGGTAATATGACCGTGCGTTATTTGTGCAGTCTCATCATGTTACTCAGAGCACTGATGTTGTGGAATTTTCCATTAGTGCTAGTAGCTCTTTCCCTCAACTTCACAACAATATCTCCGTTGGTCGATGTTGTCAGTCATGCTCTTTTACGTAACTTCCAAGATCCATTCGGCTCGGTATGGATCGCTCAGGAAGCCTCCGAATTCGAAGGTACTCAGCAGATTGGAGATCTTCTGGATGCAATTATCGCTGGAACGAGCGGATCGATCCCAGTTCAATATAATGTGCCCACGAACGGAATGCAGAGTAGACCATGGATTCGTAACGTTCTGCTCGTCGATGACTATGAATCTTTCGGTAAGCTCTACACAAGCTTATCAGTAGACCAGAATGACTTTTCCGGGAGGTACCTGATCGTGGTCAGTTCAGCAACAAATGAGACAATTGTTCGACGAATGTTCGATGATCTGTGGAAGCTGCAGGTGGTTAATGTCGTGATTGTCGGTTTAGGGACGGAGAAAGCTCTGATGTGGACGTTCACACCGTATTCAATAGTAAATTGTGGAAATGTGGAGTTGATCGAATTGAAGTTGATCGATGAGCTTTATCCAGATAAGACACGGAACTTTTACGGTTGCCCATTTAAGGTTGGATCGTTTGAGACTCGGCCTTTCACAATTATGGATCGGTCCGAAGCAGGGAAGTCAAAATGAGTGGCTTCGAAGCAGATCTGCTGGATACGTTGAAGGAGAAGCTAAACTATTCAGTGAAAATCTACGAACCGGAGAACGGTGAACAGTGGGGCTATGCGTTGAAATTAACAGTACCGGAATAATGCGCATGATCCAGGAAGGGGAGGTTGATTTTGGGATTTCTTGTTTGGGGATTTCTGTGGCAAGAAATAGCATTTTGAAGGCTGGAATCGCTAATTACACTACTGCTTTGGTCCTGGCCGTTCCCAAAGGTCGCCCATACACTGCTCTGGAGAAGATATTCCATCCTTTTGAACGAGAACTGTGGTGGTGCCTTGCTGGAATACTTGTGGGAGCGATGCTTACCATAACTTGCATTGAGTTTGCCAACCAAGATGTACGCAATTTTGTCTACGGAAGACAATTAAAAACTCCGTATCTCAACCTGTTTCGTGTATTCTTCGCCGAAGGCATGAGACTTCTACCCACAAGGAACTTTGCTCGAACGATTCTTTTCTTATGGATCTACGTCTGTTTTGTACTGCAATCGCTCTACCAAGGTGCATTGTTTCGCTGCCTGCAGGAGGATTCAACTCTACAGCCATCAAAGACTATGGCTGAAATCGACAGAACTGATGCCCATTATTACGTGGTTGAAAGTGCCGAACGCTACTTTGAAGCATTCCCGCATCGGTATCAAAGGGTCCGCCATATTTCACAGGAGACGAACAACATTATTCACCGCTTGGAGTGGATGATTCAGCATCCGGAGTCACCGGATGTGGTGATGGGTGCCTTGGATCACATGGCTCACCACAACCATCTATATCAGCGCAAGGGAGGATCCATAATTGTCTGCCGGGAGTTCGTCTCTACATATACGGTGGCAATCTACTACCCCAAAGCATCGATGTTAACGCGGAGGTTCGACGAGGAGATTTTGAAGATTCAAGCCTCCGGATTGATGAGTTACTGGATCAACAAATACGGAGATTATGACTTGTTTCGAAGGGTGAAAGAAGCATCGGAACCGAAGCCTCTTAGTTGGGAACACGTATCAGCTGTTTACGAGATTTGTGGAATTTTGTTGGGGTTGAGTGGGGTAGTTTTTGGACTGGAACTGATTTCGGTTAGGTGCAACAGAGCGAGAAAGTTGTTGAGGCTTGATATCTAGCGTCTAGCATGATGGTCGAATTAGTGAATCGATTGTGAATAAAGTAACCTTATCTATGCTATGTTGATTATGACAAAGCAAATTTTAACTAATTACTGCGAAGTGCATATCACTGTCCAATATAAAGCAACCTTACAGGTATGTGAAATACTCCAAGTTGAACAGAAAGACTACAGTAGATATAAATTACCTATCATCACTGATCTAAACAGTGATCCACCATTTCAGTAGAGAAACTAGGGGCAATCGGATTGAAGTGTAGAATATTCAGAGACGGGTTGGATTCAAACAACCCAACAAACACCTTGTAATTCGTTTTATTAGAGTCACACATACTTAATAAAAAAAAATCAGCTCCGGCCATGTAGTCGCAAATCAAATCACAGTGCAAAAGCAATCCGCCGCCGGTGCCTTCGTTTCCATTTGCCCACAATACACTCAACGACGAGCAGTGCGCAACTCAATCCCAAACCGGACGCCCACAGTTCCATACATCCACTGATCTGAGCAAAGGTCAACCTTCGCGGTTCGTTCGACTCGATGGCATCCTTGAGGAATACAGTTTGCGAGAAAGTCGATGCCCACTGATCGATTAGTCCGGCCGCATTGAGCTGTCCCAAGATGTAGTTGAACGGCTGCAAAACCGGTGCCGAACGTTGGGTATAGATGGTAAGCTTGGACAAATAAACCCGATCCCTACTCGTCCGAAGGAGTTTGCCTTGTTTGGTTAGTTTTCGGTTCAAATATGCGATCGTTTCAATCGGAGCTAGTACTATGAAGCGTGTGGTCGGCTGTTGGAGCTCGTCAATTTCTCTAGCATAAAAGTTACTTGAATTGGACTGCTGAAGAAAGCGGGTAACCTTCGGGAATGCTTCGAAGATGTAACTGAAGTTGCGAGTCATTCGGATATGATAACGAGCGCCGATGTAATTTGGAATCATCTGAGGGACTGTTTTGTTTGGTTTGAGTTGAAGGAACTTGAATAAGGATCCGGTATAGGAAGTGCGAATGATGATGCTATAGAAAAGCCAGAATGCCAGTAAAGTACGAGAGAAGTTCCTAGCCGGCGATCGACTCAGCGATCCACCGAAAAAGATGTTGAAGGTGTTCAGTACCGGAGTTGATATGGAACGTCCGAATACGAAGTGTTGGACGACGCTACTATGGCAATTCACGGCGGTTATTACGATGATTGCAATCAGAAGAATACCGCCAATGAAGAACCAAATGATGAACTTGAATGGTAGCGTAAGTTGCTCTAAGGAATTGTACGGTTCACCTGGAGGTATGATGGTGCTCATCAAAGATGTGTAGTAAGCGAACGTATTGCCCATATAGCGATTTCTTCGATAAGTCATAGACCAGTATCCGATTGTGAAGTTTACAAGTCGTCTTCGCACGTACCGGGAAGCTCCAGTGTTTTTACCGAGTATATCTGTTATACCCCAATCGGGAGGATCCACAACGACGACGTCCAATGTGAAGTTTAGCCTCTGACTCAAGACTCGCGTAACTATTCCATCGATCCCACCCAGACCTGTAACTTTCCCATTGGTTCCATACGTCAGCATCATAAATGGCGGGATGTCGAATGTAGCCACCTTCAGCGAACACGCATAGAAGTTCTTCATCTTATCAGGATAGAACTGCCTCGAAGGATTTTCGAACTTACCGTCTTTAAAAATCTTCCACAACAATGGATACACTTTCTCGCAATATCCTTTTCCAAACGGAAAGTATGTGTAGTAATAGGCCATTTCGGGAGCGTCCTTGTAGGTCAACAGAACGCCTACGTTTACCGCATAGTGTAACCAAAGGTCCTCCATGATATGTTGCACCGTGTTGAAACTGTTCTCGGATACATCGGTCACAATGACTAGGAAATACCCAGTGTAGTCGTAGGTACGGATTTTCATTTTCTCGCTGATCCTACCGAACGCCTCGTAGTCATCTACAAAGAACACATTGTGTGTTCGAGACTGGTTTAAAACCTGTGCTTGGATAGTTTCCAGTTGGACTAAAACGTCCAACTCAATCCGGGGTAGAATTTCACTGATCAGGTCATACTGGATTTGGATATTGCGTTTGTCGGTCGCCCGTCGGCGCAAGTACACTTGGTCGGACTCGGCCGTGAAGAATTGATTGATAATGGCTATCGTGGCACCGATGAGTGGAGATTGCGCTGGGGCAAGTGAGGCGGTCCAGTTGAACGTTGCAGAATTAGGTAGCACCAGGGAGAGGAACAGCAGTGGCCGTATCATGGTTGAATTTTGACTGATGTGTTTCAACACCGAATTGTGGTTTTGTGGCGTTGCAGGTAATGGCGTTGCAGCTCGTAATTAGTATTCAGCACGCGAGGAGTTTTTGTGGTCTGTGACATCACTGGATTGCCGTGTCAAGCCTTTGCTGAAGATTTCTGTCGTGTTGTAAGTAAAGTAGTTCAACATCGTGGGGAACCACGACATTTTCGAAGTTTTGCAATTTGAAAAAAAGGGATAAACTACAATGCAGTTGAACATAAGCAGGCTTTGCCCGAACGGAAAATAACAATGAGCGTTGCTATGCATTGTTTCACTGTTAATTGGCGGAAACTCTGTTAACCACTTTTCGGCCAGTTTACCCCACGATTATTGTTGATATTTTATAACGATAATTACCAGCACGTCCAGCTTATACTCTAACTTTCGGTTGATAACGAGATGAATTATTCTGCTGCTTTAATTACACATCACCTCACTTTTTTATGCAATTACTGGTATCACTGCGATCAAAAGAACTCCGTGAGGTGAAAGTGATAGTGAAGTGAAAAACGTAGTAGCCCTCAGAATAATCCACGGTTTGTGTTACTTTTTTCGGTGGCGTGATGGTGCCGTGTCAACCATAATAATACCGAGTTCGTGCGAATCGACACCTCGGATGAACTCTTTCATATTTTTCCATTTGGGTGACATTTCTAATAAGATTTTTTGTTTTCAGTTCGTTTTCACCGCAAAGTGAAATCCGTAATAAGCCCCATTAGTCCTCTAATGCACATTTTACAAATTCGAGAGAACTTACTAGTGTTACTAACGTTATTAACGAGAAACCAGCAAATCCCTTGCGCTGAACTGGCCAGCTTGACGTACCGCAAGGGCTCAGTAGGGATTCTTTGTCATGGCCGGAAGCTAAGAGTTGGTTCCTTTGTGGTTATATCTCATAAATAAGATTTTCCACAGTATTTATCTACAGATTTTAGCATGACGTTTATGAAAAACAATAAAGGTTTTATTGGTTTTTCAGCATTACAGCATAGATACGCTGGTTGGCGTAGCCTGGCCAATGTTGTCAATTTAACAATAGCGATGTCACTCACTGGAGATCTGGTACAAGCAGGGTATGTGTTCCATTCTCATTTAATTAAAAATTTCAGCACGATTTGAGAAATTACTTTTATATTCAAGAGCATAGAGCAGCATGACAATTTAATGCTTGTAACACGCAATTTGTTATTTCAGCTAAACAGTGAAACAGTGTTCAAGATATTTTTCTGAAACTACTATTTCATAAAAAACTGACATGTAATTATAAACAATTATATATAAATTATATATAAATATTTTTTTTTATGATTAAATACTTCATTTATTACAGGGATCACCATCTTCGATCACTCAAACTGCTTTCTTCGATTTATGGAATAGTCTGATGATTCTATTTTGCAGTACAATCCAGTATATGAGTTAACACGAGGGCCATTCAACTTTCCAACACATCATCACCCGTCACCAAAGTACAGCTCATCGACATTCGACATCGAGCTCATCGAGGTCACCAGCCAACGTACTTAGGACTTGCCGACGCAGCACTCGACAACAGTACAACAACACGCGACATCGACTTGGACTACGAACCCGACCACCTAAGCTGAGAACTGCAGCGTTAGGACTTTAAGGGCCATTGTTAGGTTTCAACCAATTTCAATCAATAAATAAAAATTAATTAATTATTAGTCTTACGTTTATCAAGTGTAGTTCAGTGTTTATTTAAAAAAAAAAACTTCGAAACTCTATGTGAGCTCATAATTTATGTTTGTCAGGTACCTATATATATTTTTTAAATACATAAATTATATTCTTATCAGAGATCTAAATTATCACTCAGCTAGGTGAAAACTATGCTCTCTCTCAAGCAGGTTGTCGATGAGTAGTGAACCGTTCACATTTTCATCTCTCCTTTTTCGCCGATACTTCATTATCCTCTCTCTTGCATATGCAAAAAAATCTCTCCCCAAAATTCAACGGAAATATTTTCTCATGGTACATTTTTCACTTAAAACATGCTACCTAAATCGTATACGAGGAGCAAAAAACGGGGATTCACAACATGAAGAAAACTTGGCTTTATCGAGTTATAATTTCAGAATAAAACAAGCATGAAGACTGGTTCATGTGTTAAAAAGTAAGTGAAAAATAATTATAAGCATCTAGGATTCACTGAAAAAGAAACGATTTATCAGCTACTTAAACTCTCCGAAAATTAAAAATCGCCGTTGCTTTTTTCGCAAAAACTGCTGTGTGCGTATAATAGTCTCTCGCTTCTCACTTTCTCATCTGTTTCTCCAAGCGGGTGAAAAGGGACGTTTCTCTTCTCAAGTAGGTGAAAATTTCGGTTTCTGATTCTAATACGTAATTTAAAAAACATACATTCAATAACAAAGGGTAAGAGGAGAATACAGTGTGCCAGACGAAATGTAGGCTGGATGATGGATTCGTGGTTATCTGGGCCAAGTCATGGATGACAATTAGGCCTTCCTTGATGGAAACAGTCAAATCTAGATCACAGAAGGTCTAACGTTTGCATTTAAAAAATAGACTTTTTTCGGATGGTGATAGAAAAACAGCTAAGACATATAATTTCTTTAGATAAGTTTCCCATTGAAGGTTATTATTTAGGCTTACTTGCAAAAAAATTCTATGCCCTTGCGAGCGGGATTCCGGCAGTTAACCGGAACATTCGCCATGGCGGACAAAAACATGCGTGTAGGCATGTTTTTGAATTTTATTTATCCATTCCTCCTCAGTTTTCGCGACAAAATTGTTGGAGTAGATCTTACGCTTCAGGTTGGCCCAGAAATTCTCGATGGGACGCAGCTGAGAGACGTTGGGCGGGTTCACCGACTTGGGTACCTTATCGATATTCAGCCGATCCATCTCCTTCAATGATCGGTTCGAGTAGTGGGCCAACGCCAGATTAGGCCAGAACATCGCGTCTTCGCCCTTATGGAATTTCTTGATGAACGACGCAACTTCCGGCAGGCATTTCGTACTATAAATTTTCCCGTTCACTGCCAGTCCGGAGCGAAAGAAGAGCGGCTTTGAAAACCCCTTCTCGCTGATTGTCAGCCACAGCAGCACCTTCTTGAGGAACTTGGTGTGTGAAATGAACTTCACCTCGGAGCTCACTTCCTCCGTGGGGGAAGTAAAATACGAAGTGCCCTGCCAGTCATTGTCATCCAGGGTGAGATAGGTCTTGTCGTCCATCACCACCACCACGTCGCGATTCTAGCCGCTGCCGCTGCGCTATTGCCTGCAGCTCCGAAACCAGTAAACGCGACTTCCGCTTCTTGACATGTATGTTCATGTTCGCCAGGTACTTTATCAATGTTTGGCCGGTTGAACCAACCTCCCGGCCAAGCGCACGCAGCAATGTAGCCACTTTTCCCTCGGTCTTCCTCTTCAGCATCCTTTGGGCCTTCTTGTCGCTCAGGGTCGTCGGCCGTCTGGAACCTTGCTTTCTTTCGATGCTCTGATTGTTTTCTAATAGTGCCAAGATGATGTAGATGCCGGAACGGGCGTATCCGGCGTCCAAAAAGTGCCGCACGATGTCCGTTTTCGACGCAGCGGGATGCCGTTCTTTGAACGCGTACACTTCTGAACGGAGTTGCTTCACTGTTTTTGCCATCACGGTTAGAGTTCGAGAGCTGTCAAATTTTGTCTGCTGACTCATGGGATACTATGATTGATGCTGCATGGGTAGTTTCTGTCATAAGAGCGTTTCGTTGGATGAAGATTCTCTGTACTGTTGCTGATTATCGACTGTTACTTTTCGATGTTGAGATTGTTTCTTTGGCTTTCAGTCTTTTATGTAGGGGAAACAGATATTTTTTCTATTATCCGACGTTTCGGCGCAATGTATTTTGCCTTCTTATAAGGATCACTGTAAATATAATAAAATATGTCGGTATGCTACATCTCTGTTATTTTAATTTAATATTACATACTAGATTTCTGTTTTTGTCATTATATGTTTTGTTGTTACATTAAAACGTCTAGTATTACTTGTGTTGTTCATCACTGTTGTGGACATATACATAAAAGGAAAAGTCAAATAAAATTAAACAAACATCAATACAAACATTATACAGAACAAAAACTATTTACCCTATTTTACATTACTTCACTGTTGCGGTCTGTCTAGCTAACTATAAAATGGTTGTTGTGGTCGATTTTAAGAGGTGGTGTCTGGGTTGATGTTCCTTGTGTTGGTGGTTCTATTTATAGTCATGTTTATTGTATGTATTAGTCCAGAGTATGTCGTACTTAGTCCATCTGTGTCTGTTCGTTTGTTTATACTATTACTGTCATTCATTATATTGATCATCTCTAAAATTGGTAGTGTATTCTTTTTAAAAGTTTGATCTAAAATACGAGTTGTATCAAAATTGAATTTATGTTGATGATCAATGCAATGAGATAAAAGTGCAGTTTTTCTTTCAGTGCTAGCACGGGTTCGTCTGTATAGGTTTGACCCGAATCTAGTAGACGTTTCAGTTGATTGTAGTTGCTCCTATGTCCTGACAATCTCTGTTCGAGTAGGTTGCTGGTCATCCCTATGTAGCACTTCGTGCAATCGTCACATTGGATCCGATGAGACGACATTGTGGCGGTGGCTCACTGGTATCGGGTCTTTAGTGCGAGTGTAGAGGTGTCTAACCTTGTTTACACTGCGTGTGCTCACCGTCACAGATGGGTACTCACGTCGTAGTATTTTGATGATGGCGGTGTGATAGATGGTATGAACGGGAGAGAACGGTATATTCTCTCTCGTGTCAAATCGTTTGAGTGGTCCACGTGCTCGTTCGGCTGGTTGTTGTTGTTGTTGTCTTGGGAAGTCCAATGGGTGTTGTTTAAATATCGGCTGATCAGGTTTCCAGGGTAATCGTTGAGTTTTAGTATGTTCGTTATGATCTCTTTTTTCCTCTTCGTGTCCAAATTGGTTGATAGTCTATTTACTCGATCGATCATGTTTGTCATGGTATTTATTTTTAGAGAGATTGGGTGGATGGACATGAAATTTAGCAGCCGACCCGAGGCTATTGATTTCATATACCACTCCGTACGGATCGTGTTGTTGTCCTGTCTGATGAGTGTCATATCCAAGAGGAAAAAAGAGATCATAACGAACATACTAAAACTCAACGATTACCCTGGAAACCTGATCAGCCGATATTTAAACAACACCCATTGGACTTCCCAAGACAACAACAAGCAACCAGCCGAACGAGCACGTGGACCCTCAAACGATTTGACACGAGAGAAATATACCGTTCTCTCCCGTTCATACCATCTATCACACCGACCATCATCAAAATACTACGACGTGGTACCCATCTGTACGATGAGCACAGCAGTGTAAACTGGTTGAACACCTCTACTGCACTAAAGACCCATACCAGTGAGCCACCGCCGCAATGTCGTCTATCGGATCCTACTCGAACAGAGATTGTCAGGACATAGAGCAGCTACAATCAACTGAAACGTCTACTAGATTCAGGTCAAACCTATACAGACGAACCCGTGCTAGCACTGAAAGAAAAAACTGCACTTTTATCTCATTGCATTGATCATCAACATAAATTCAATTTTGATACAACTCGTATTTTAGATCAAACTTTTAAAAGAATACACTACCAATTTTAGAGATGATCAATATAATGAATGACAGTAATAGTATAAACAAACGAACAGACACAGATGGACTAAGTACGACATACTCTGGACTAATACATACAATAAACATGACTATAAATAGAGACCACCAACACAAAGACATCAACCCAGACACCACCTCTTAAAATCGACCACAACAACCATTTTATAGTTAGCTAGACAGACCGCAACAGTGAAGTAATGTAAAATAGGGTAAATAGTTTTTGTTCTGTATAATGTTTGTATTGATGTTTGTTTAATTTTATTTGACTTTTCCCTTTTATGTATATGTCCACAACAGTGATGAACAACACAAGTAATACTAGACGTTTTAATGTAACAACAAAACATATAATGACATAAAACAGAATCTAGTATGTAATATTAAATTAGAAATAACAGAGATGTAGCATACCGACATATTTTATTATATTTACAGTGATCCTTATAAGAAGGCAAAATACATTGCGCCGAAACGTCGGATAATAGAAAAAATATCTGTTTCCCCTACATAAAAGACTGAAAGCCAAAGAAACAATCTCAAGATTCTCTGTACTTTCCGTGGGTTTCATGTAAGTGCTTCTGCTTACGGGCCCACACCCCCGTTTTTGGCCCTTCATACAACGGAATATTGAGGTTTACGGGTATGTACAGTTTGATCTTGCCATTACTGTACGCCATAGCTAGTCCTGCACTGAGGGTGGCTTCCTATCACATCATATCACGTCACGGGTACGATTACGAACAATGAATCTGTTGACGTTTGGAAATGAGAGATGTTGGCTACAGGAAGATGGCTGTCTGTCATGTCTGTGATTGAATCCCAGGGGGGGGGGGGGAGTTGGGGAGGGTTGACTTTTTGCAGAATCTAGGATTTATTTTTTTAATTTTAGAGGATTCCCTAAAATATCGAAAAATTTTTGAACACTTCTTTAATATATTGATAAACTTCTTGGATTTTTAAAAATTTCTTCTGCTAAGCTTCAGGAAAGATTTCTCACCAATCAAATCTCTTAAACAAGGTAAGATGGAAACCAAGGAATTATGATTCCTGCGTAAGTTGGTGTTCAAGCTCATAGTACGATGCGAACGGTTGGAAAGATGGTGTTTACCATATTGTAATACGGTTTCATAGCATTAGCATTAGCATTAGCATTGACGGTTGCACACCTCGTGGATGGAGCTACGATGAGGAATAATTCGTCGAAGACATTGCATGCCACCATGAAACGAAACCAGCTTCTGATACGTTTCTTCACGCAACAATCACCATGAAAACACTCCTCGATCGCTCACCTGGCCACGTCCATGCAACCGTTGGTGATAGGGAGGATTTGGTATCTACCTTAAGAAGACACGGGGAGCCCACATAGCCTTCAGTAGATATCAAAGGAAAAAGGAAATGAATAGTCGGAGAGAATAGTTGAACAGAATGCTCTGTTTGGTGCACAGAACAAAAATGTATTAAAAAATGGTCGTTGGGAGCATCTAGTCTAAGAGGGTTAAGTGATGCTCCATTTATCTTCAAACGGTTGGGACTTTAGCATTAACTATAGTCCTAGCTCCCTCCCGATCCAAAATCATATGTTCTCCCCTCCCCCCATCACACACACACACACACACACACACACACACACACACACACACACACACACAAACACTCACACATACCTCACTCGCCCATATCACTACTTCTGTTTGGATTTAGATTAGTGAGCGCCGACTGAAAGTTAAAAGCGTCCAAACAATTCACCAACTATCAAATATTGCAATTTAATGTCGACTACAATGTTAACAGGTTTCAAAAATTATTGATTGTTGATTGTAAGGAAATGTACCTAATAGTTAACCTTTTATTAAACTTGATAGTTTATCACTGTTAATACTACTAATGTGAAAATTTGAATCAAAATAACCGAGAATAATAGATATCAGCGGCCGCAGCTCTAAAAACGAAATTTTCAAACGAATTAACTCGACAACATGATAAGTGTCAGCTAATGCAGTGTACGAATTCAGCTCTACGTAATAAGTAAAATTGGCAATGATATACAAAGGTATAAAAGGAAAGAGCTCACCCAGATTTCAAAGACGTCCCAAATCGTAGCCACTGCGATTATCATCTAAAATCGGTCCGATTGCTTCTCAGATCAGTTGCTTAATTCATAGCCCTTCTGTCGCATAGCCGTATGAATTTTGGCTTTGCATCAAATAACGTTTCGTTCCCACAACCGTCGGAAGCCTCGCAGTGGAGCACAAGCCGCTGATTTTCTTCTACAACCGAATCAGCAAAAATATATCCAAAAACACAACAAAGAAGCTAATTTATTCACTCCGGAGAAAAATAAACGTAACGGCTGTCTTGTCCATTAAGGAAAGTCTTCACTTTTCTACACTTGTAGAGTCGTGTGAAGAACACAAAATAATAAAAACTTGAAATAAAATTAAAAATAAATCGAGGAAAAATGACACGAGAAAATTTTTCACGTCTTACTTCCAGCTGCGCCACCATATTGCAATACGGTTTCATGGGCAATTAATATCATTATGGTCATATGAATAATTTTGGAAATACTGCTTCTTTGGTTCATCAGTGATTATCTCTTGAATTTCAGGGAAGCTTTCACCTGATTTTCTGCACAGCTCTTTGTAAAATTTTTGGAAACTTTCCTCCTGACCTTTAGGCAGGTGAACTTCTTGGCAGTCACTCCTGATTTTCTTGAAACTTCCCATCTTACAACTCAACCTTACCTTCCCGAAACATTTGAAAAGTTTTTTTTTCCAGACCTTAGTTACTTTATAAACTTCTGATAAGTCCTGAACAACGAAAAAGATTAATACAAAACATTGGGAAAATATTTTTCAGAATTTTTTGAAAATTCTCTCTAAATTTCCTTCAAGTTTCGTCCAGAACTTCTGAGAATTCCTCTTATGAACTTCAATGAAGTTTTCTCCTGAACTTCGGGGAAGATTGTTCCTGAATTTCTGAGAAATTCCCGCGTGAGCTACTAGGAAGTACCCCCTATATTTTTGGAATGTTTTTTCCTGTTTTTCCGACAAATATCTACCTGAACTTCTGGGAATTCCTGAACTTTGAGAAAGCCTCATTGTGGAATTTTGGATTTTCGATTCTGAACTTCAGGAAAGTTTTCTTGCACTTCTGTGTAGTTCCAAACAAAACTTTTGGGAAGTTTCCTTCGGAACTTCTGCGTAGTCCTTTCCTGAACTTCAGAGAAGTTCTTTCCTGTTATTTTTGTTTGAAAAATTCCTTCTCGAACTTATAGGTAGTGCCCTCTCTAGTATGTTTCTCCCTGTTTTTCGGGGAAGTTAATTCCTGAGTTTATTCTTTCTAAACCGCTAATCCTGAACTCCGAATTTTTTTTATCAAAACTTTGGGAAAGGCTTTTCGAGAATTTCTAGGAAAGTTCTCTTAAATTTGTTAGAAGTTTCTTCCTGAACTTCCGAGAAGTCCTGAACTTTTAAGAAATGTTATGCTGAACTTCGGGGAAGTTTACTCCTGAATTTCTGAGAAATTATTGCTCAAACTACTAGGAAGTACCTGCTATGCTTCTGGAAAGATTCTTTTTGTTCTTTGGAGAGGTTTTTTTTTCCTGAAGCCTCTTCTGAAATGATCTCCTTTGTACTTTAGGAAAGCGCTCTAGCACTTCTGGGAAGTTGCAATTAAACTTTTGAGAAATTTCTACCGGAGATTCTGGGAAGCACATCTCTGAACATCAGAGAAGTTCTCTTCTAAACTTCTAAGACATATCTCTTCTGCTTGGTGGAAGTTTGTTCCTGAGTTTTTGATAAATTATAGGTAGGAATTTTTTTCTTGAACTTCTGGTATGCTTGAGCTTTTTAAAAGAGTTCGAGAACCTCTGGAAAGTTACAAACTTCTAAGAAGTCCTCTTCCCTAAACTTCTTTCCGATGCTCTGAGAAGTTCTCTCCTGTTTTCCGGGGATGTTATTTCTCAAACATCTGGGAAGTTTTTTTTCTGAAGCTCTGGGAAATCTCCTTTTAAATTTTCTAGGATATACCCTAGATTCTGGGTGGTTTCTTTTTATACTTCTAGATATCTAGGATTAATTCTGAAAACACTTAACTCGAGGGTAAACATTCAAACCTCAAGTGCAAATGTACTAAAATGATGCGGTTAGAAGTACTTTAGCATTAAAATCAGAGTTCAAAGATAAATTTCAAAAATTCAACGCTTTTACTGTAGTTCTAAGGTCTCCGTTCGGCCACTAGCTGGGCTTGCGAACCAATGCTAGGGTCAAAAAAGTAATAGTATTCAAGCGAGAAAATAAAATTGACATTTTGTTATGCCGACCCAAGGCGCATTGGTGATCTTAATGAATCGATTTCTACTTAACATTGGCTGGCTCCAGGCCACAAAAGCCTCTGGCGATGTTCACATTAATTTATAAAAAAAATGTTAATTTGTTTTGTTTTTAGAAGGATGAGCTCTTTTTTAGCTTTGGGCCTATTACGGTTGTCACTTTCCCCGCGACTTCCATAATATGGGCAGTTACTCTCATTTGATTTTCACGTGAGGTTTTTCACCGTGATTTGTTTTCACCCTCGAAGTGTCACTCGTAATAAGGCCCTTTGTTTGTTCTGTTAATTCATCTGCAAAAATATAATGGTTCAGTATATTTCTTGACTTGGTCAATCAATTACCACTAACCGATGAGAAACTAAACTCGTATCAAAACAAGCTCCTACTCGGCAAAATTTGACAGATCAGTCACTAGTTTCCCAGCGGTCGAATGAGTCGACCTACACGACAAAATTTCTTCGATATCGACATGTGTAATAGCAAAATAGACCTATCGAGCATAGTGGCGCTAGACTCGACTTATCTCATTGGCCCCTATGATGAATACCAATTGAATATTCCGATGTTGCGCTCTCACGTTTTAGATTTTCAAGTTAGAGCAATTGGAAGACAAATTTATCAAGATAAAACTTAAAATTCCATCAAACGAAATATTTTGAAAATTAGCTTCTGGATCAAGTTGTTGGAAAATGAATCGCTTTGGTCGAAAAGACTATTTACGGCACTGCTCGAAACACTCAGTTTTTTTATGACTTGTCTGTTAAAGCCCTTTCCTTCATGTCAACAGTAAATCCAGGCACGTGTAAATTTAGGAGTTTCTAAGTGTGTATCATAAGTTTTTTTGTTCGCCAACAGTGCAAAAAAAATCTTCCTTTGATGATAAACTGAACATCCGCTTTGAAGTGAGAAGCATCGCAATTCACACTTATGATTTCCATTGCCCAGCTAAAACTTGCTTAACCCATAAGTAAGAAAACAACTCAACACACGGGAAGCCATTGATATGCCACTGAAGTGATATGCGCCGCAGCCCTAATATACATTTATTTCGAATCAAACGAGCTATCTCACAGTTCTTGTTGGTAAAACCCCACAATTGAGCGAGTGAGTGCTTGTCTTCAGGCGATCCCAAGTAGGTCTCCACTTGATGCTTAAGTGGGACCTTTTAAAATGGCTCATCATCAATCAAGAATCGATCAACTTTGCTGGAAGGCAGCAAAATTCCTCACAAACAATAAAACTGTTTCGTGCCGGAAGTCGGTAATAATGTTAATTTTGGTTAGTTGCACAACTATTTGAACAACTTTTCATCGTATGAAATGTTTGACCACTTACTATTGAAATACGCAATTCTCGTCTCTAATGAAATTCTCACCCTGGTCAAAAATCGAGTTCCACCTGGGTAAAACCGTGCCTTCGTCGACCAGGTTGAGTATGTGACATTCAACAAATTGGGAAATCAAGTCTTTGTCCAACTAACCTGTCTCTTGTTTGCGTTACTTTTCGTTGTGGCTATCAAATTCTCCGACTGCATGCCTCCTGAAGCCGTAACACGGAAGGGTTCCACCTTTGGTTGGTAAAATAACAATCTGCAAAACCTCAGGTGTGTGTTTAAGGTTTTTTAATACTTCCATGAAATTATAGCACCAGTCAGCGAAGCTGCAAACAGCCAAACAAGAAGGGTTAAAAATTAAAAATAAAAGCAAGCCAATCGAATGAGTTTCATGCAGGAAATGATTAATTCTACACAAATACCTTTTCCATCGGCACTGTATGCATGATATCTCTAAAATCACTTTGAATCTGGAGCGCAATGTTTTGCTTTTTAATGGCAAATTTCTAACGACTGACAAAGTGATTCTTTGTGTGGCACACGATTATGATTTTTTTCATGGCATGCTGTTTTTACCCCAAATGCCAACTAATTAATTGATCAGAGGATTTTTAAATTGTACACATTTTGAAAACACAGAATGCTGATTAGATATAACAAAACATGTTTGTCATGCTGTATGGATTTCGGACCAACACTGTATGTGTTTCGCACTCAAAATTGAGAATTAAATGTACCGTTAAAGGACGACACTTTATTTTCTACTAAAACTATGTCTCAATAATATTATTCAGCAGTGACTCTTACATTCAATGCACAATAATTCGACAAAGATGTTTTATCAGAGCTAACTGACACACGTAAACAATGGCTTTTTTCGCGAATTTCTCGTCTTTAAAAATCGCCTAATCAAATCACCACGATCATTTCGAAGAGGAAGAGTTAATATCCTATCCGAAAAAAATGGAGGCTTACATGGGTAGCCTTTGTGCCACGCAAAATTCACGGAAGAAGCCATTGTTCACGTTTGTCAGTTAGGCCCTAATGTAAAATCTTCGTCGAAATGTGGAACGTTTCATACCAGTTTGTTATTTCGTCGAAAATCGTTAAATTCATGACTTTTAAAGCACGCAAACATTTAATCTAAACTGACTTCGATTCTGCCTCACTTATCAGCCAGAAACTCCAGAAGCCTTCTCAGAGTCGCATTCTTCGCCGATAGCAATTCCAGCAAAAACACCGCCAAGGCTATAATCCACAGAACGCAAACACTTTGGTAGCATCCCATCAGGTGATCTATTCTCAGCGCCTCCAGATGCCCGACCGGGATCGTCTTAGGGAAGAAATTGTAGTTTCCATACCGTCGGATCCAGAAATTCATCAGTCCAGCGGTTTCGATCCGTCCAATAGCGCGGTTCACAACCCGCACCAAGAACGTCCGCTTCGGGTAGTAGATAACCATGGGATACGAACTGATGGTGTCCCGGATGCATCGCACGAAGCCCTTCTCTAATCGATGGGTATTGTGGAATGCCAGATGTTCGAGGGTGATCGAAGCACGCCATCCCGCATCTCTCCGGTGGCCAAAGCATCCATCTGGACGTTGATGGTATCGTTTCCAGGTTTCAACAATCTAACACGACTAAGCACGCGGGGATTGTTCTGGAAGAAGCGCTCGGACATCTTGAAGATGTTGAAATACAGGTCAGATTGCTCAACTTCGCTGAATGTCTCTAGCGGCTTGTGTTTGGATTCGGCTTGGAGGTTCTTGTACAGTGATCCTTGGTATAGTGTTTGGACTACGAAGCAGTGCAATATCCAGATAATTAAGAGCGTTCGGGCAAAGTCTCGTTTGGGAAGTTTATGCAGTACTCCGTTGAAATAAATGTTGAATAAATTCAGCAAGGCAGTCTGATTACCGTTTCCATAGATAAGATCACGAAATGCATTGGGAGCAAATTTCAGGAGCAGAACAAGGACAATCGTACCACCGATTAAACTACCAAATAAATACCAAACGATACTTTGAAACGGACAGAATAACTTTTCGAACGAAGTCAAAGCAAGTCCGTCCGGAACAGCCAACAAAATACGAGAGGTGTAATGTGGTCTGCCAGGCTGAAGGATCTCGTTTCGTTGTTGAATGATGCCAAGACAGCCGATGCCGAAGTGCACCAATTCATTCTGTAGTATCCCCATCAGGCCGGTGCTATTCTGAGCTCGAGCTTCGCCCCATTCGGCATTGTCCGGAGGAGTAACTACTGTTAGGTTGAAGTTTAGATGAGAAGAAAGCGTAGTGACTAGATCTCCTTCAAAGCCACTGACTACATCCGGATGGTTCGGCCCTGGCGATTGAATATTGACGAAGGGCTTTGACTGAAAGGTGCCTAGTCGAAGTGGGCAGCTGTAGAAATTGTTCAGTTGTTGAATCGAATAATTCGGTAGATGTCCAGTTATGCACGTGGTGAACTGTAGGCTCTCCACATCGGTTGTTGGCGTAAGGAGAATAGTTGTAAATCTGCGGCTTGTCATTGCCTACAACAATAAGCAAGGCACGGATGATTTTGAGCTTCCAGAGCGCGTGAAACATATTCAAAATATCCATTTTGTCAATCTGATAGATAACAAATGTATAGAATCCAAAAGGTCATACCGTTCCGAGTTCAACTGGTCAATTTTGATTTTAAGGCTTTCGTAGTTTTCCAGGAAAAATATAGCGTAGAACCATGACGAGTTTCCGCAGGCCGTGGCATCTAGTTGAATTAGTCTAGGATGGCGAATATTTGGGATGATTTCGGCGATCAAATCCAATTGTATAAGCTTGGCTTCTCTTAAGAACAGCAACGGCACTTGACGCAGAACGTAGTACTCATCGATGATTCCGGCAATCAACTCCGATGGACTGCTGGGCACGGTGGCAAAACTTATAGTCTATAACGACGAAAAGTGAAATCAAAACTCTTTTCATGTTTATCAATGGTCGCTCTGAGTTGAAATGAAACTCATGTAGCGATTAACCATTAAATATACTCGACAAGGGCTGATCAATAAGCGATGTAGAACAAACTGACGTCATGTCATAGGAAATGCCTCCGCAATTAGCGTCTATTGTTTAGTTTTATTTAGATCCATTGTTCTTCAAATTTCAAATTTAACCCAATGATTAAAGCTTCGGTATGTCATTACGAGTTTACCATGTATTGCTTCCAGTTACTCATAGTGATTCTGTTCGGCTACCAACAGACTTCTAGGAATCAAGTTGGCAGTGATACCGGAAACAAGACACGGAATATATGAATCACAGAGTAACTGAACAGATTGTTGTTTATTCAACATGTGTAATAACTAAGAAAATGAGAAGAAAGATTAGTAATTTCCATATAATTCCAACTACCTTAATTGCTAACATGCAGACTTCTTCGCTGTTAGACCTAGCGGCCCTGGGTCACTAAGCCGTATCGCGTACGCCGTCAGTGACCTCGTCAAAGGAAAGTTAATAGTATCTACCCTAACGGTTACACAAAAGGTCCTAAATTGAGCTATCAAAACGATCTCACTCGAACCTAGTATTAGTGACTAACTCTTTAGCTTACAAATCTGGATACCTTTCACAATGCGAAAGTGTTAACACCTTAGTATTCAATGACCATTGTATTTCAGATTGCCGTACCCTACATTTACTACATTGATTTTAATCCGTTGCATCTGTGTGTGCGTACCTTGAGGAGGAAAAGTGAAAAACCGTTACAAGACGGACGCTGAATTTCATGTCCGGACCGGCGGACGAAGAGTAAAGTTGCTAATGTAAAATAAGTTTAATAAAGTATATTCGTCAATTAGCATCATTTCTCTTGGCCGTCACAATAGTTCTGGCGACAAGGATGGCGAATCCGGAGTAAAATGTTGCTGCCGCAATTACTGCTGCTAATTCCGCTGCTGATGGTGCTCGGATTGTGCTTGCTGCTGCTGGCGTTCCGCCACCGACTTTTGCTATTGATCCCTTCGACAGGCGTAAGTTGAAATGGATGCGGTGGGTGAAACGGCTGGGAAAGACACAGCATTTACGCAATCAACGATGAAGGCATGCTGAAGAGTTTGTTACTCCACCATATGGGGTCTGAAAGCTACGACATTATTTGTGACAAAATCGCACCGGAGTTGCCCCGTGCGGGATTTTTCAATCCCCGGCCACTCGAAATTAGTGAAGACTTCATTTTTAAATGCCGTCGCCAAGGCAATAAGGATGCTGTTACGCCGGAGGAGACCGTCGATGAATATTTGGTTGCACTTCGACGGATTGCGGTAACGTGCAACTTTGGCGAGTACCTAGAGACTGCACTCCGGAACCAGCTGGTGTTTGGCATCAAGTGGAATGACATCCGGAAGCCGGCTACTGGAAAGAAGGGAACTCACACTACAGGACGCTCGTGACATCGCTGTGAGTATGGAGCTCTCGGAGAAACGTGGAGCTGAAGGTACAGCACCAGCCAGGTAAGCGGAACAAGCGGAAGAGCAAAATAAACGTAGGGGAGAAGTGTTCACTCAAAAGAGAGCTGGAAAAAGTGATAGTAGTTGCTATTGTTGCGGTGAGA
>JASCZW010013195.1:0-26313 GCA_034211315.2 Aedes japonicus
TGGTTCGAACCTACATATAGGATGACTGAAGAGATATTGGACAGACGACTCCGGGTTAACCTGGGGGACGGCACGGTTTCAGGCCCCACATTTTGGGTATGCCATAAAATGAGCTTCACTTATTCTTTCGTACGACATGGACATAGTTGTACTTAGGACCAAACACTAACCCACAAATTGATGGCCCTCGGGCCTCCACAACTGTAAAATCGACCCATGTTTCATGTTGATTCAATTAATGTCTACCTCATTTATCGGCAAACAATTTCCGAATACTGAAACGCTTTATACTAGCGTTGAATATCAAGGGTCACGAAAGTGCAGTATAAAGCAAAATTAACTCGAAGAGAAGGGTCAAAGCAAAATACTTAAAACATCTTAAAACCAACCATATGTGTTATGATATGTATACACTAGATTCTTTCATTATTACTATAAACAATCGCGGTCCTACGTGAACCTCGCGGTGACATCCTTGAAATAAATCACCTGTAATGTTCATTTTGATACAACTAAGATGATGAATATTTCATTCAAATTATTTGCACACAATGTATACAGAACAATTGCTGTGGGGAGGTTTAATATCCTTGAATCGTAGCTTGGAAAGGAGCAAAAAAAAATGCGCCCACGCGAAAATCGACATCTGCTCGAACGCCAACGTCGAAGCTGAGGTGTTTTATTTTTCCCCCATTTGCAATCGTAATTAGGTATTAGAAAAATCAATATTTTACATTGCCATTGGCATTCGTTCAAAATCAACCTTTCTCGACAAGGATTGCATGGAAAAGTGTGTGTTTTCGAATGCCGGCCATGGGTCGTCGTCAATGCTGAACTGGTAGAGCCAAACTGCCACGCTCAAATTGAAATGGTATCCTTTTCGAGTGAAGAGAACAAACATTACAAAACAGTTACAAAAATGGCTTTACCGACTTCCCGGGAATGTTGTTTGTTGGGGTTTCCCTTTTGATGTTCCAAAAATGCTTTGAAATGAATCAACTTGTAACTCTTGCGATCCATTTCATTTGCGAATCCCACCATCTGGCTGTCCTGATCTGCAGTGCATGTCAATGTCAACACACGTGTTCTGCTTCACCATTGGCGTTACATAGCTCGGAAAATGAAACGGACGGGACACTGTCACTGTCGTGGATTATATGCACGTTGATGATTGTAACAACGTTCCATCTCCAGGATGCAACATGAAACTGTTTTTCCGAATCAGGATAAACGTTGAGGTGATGACAACTCGATTAATCAACGGTAATAACACTCGACAAATGGTTCAACGTAATATCCTCAAATGCTTGTATTTTCCGAATAAAAAATTAGAACGGTTTGGTTCACGTATTTTTCGAGCTATTTACACACACACTTTTAGCATACAGATTACTTAAATTAAAATGGATGGGTGGATGGTGGATTGTATGTCGCAAGAAGGGGCGGGGAACTTGAGAGGGAACGGATCCTCCCTCATCACCTCATCACTTGCTGTCGGTTGGTTGCCTAGCGACGGTGGTAGGCATGATAGACCGGAGCATGGGCAACGTAGGCTGGAGCATGGTAGGCTGTGAGGGCCGGAGCATGGTAGGCGGCGTATGCTGGAGCGTGGTGAACAACCGGGGCATGGGCGACGTAGGTCTTGTGATAAACGGGGGCAGCGGCAACCAGGGGCGCGGAATGGTACACCGGGGCCGGAGCGACGTACGAGTGCGACACCACTGCTGGGGCATGGTAGGAGCCCAAGCTCAGATGCAGACCACGCTTGGTCTTCATCGATTCGGAAGCCATCTCTTCGGCACAGACGGCGGCAACGACGGCGAGCAGGACAATCTGTTGATGGGAGTTAAATGATTAAGTGGTAAGTCCAAGTTTATGGTTTACTGCGATTGCTGACGATGGCGTGACTAAGCTTTTAATGATCTTGTGAGTGAACTTATTTTTCTTTTATCTTTCGACAGTTTGAGCGTATTGTTTATCGAATCTCTGTTAAAGTTGCATAGTTTTAGGAGATTGAAATTGGATTTCACACTGCTATTGAATACTCCATTTTCATTGATGACAACGCCACAATGTTGGATAGCGGTTTATCGAAGTAGATAAACATCATTTAAGGTGAAACTGGAGGGAGTCGTTTTTTCCATATGATTTATGGGTGAGGTTAATTACGGTTTTTGAAAATTTAACGCCCAAAGTCCTAATAGTATTTGAGGTTTGTGCTCCGAAAATTTCAAAATGATAGAGATTTGATCCTTATACCCTTAAATGCTGTGTTCAAAACTAATTCAAAGCATGGGGCTGGAGTGTTTTTTAACAGCTTGGGATACGGACATATGGAAGAAAAAATATTCGCTCCCTTAATCCATTAAAAATTAGAGCTACGTTGTTTTGTGTTTCATAATTCCAAAATTAGTGTTTTCCATTTATTTTCAACTACCTTTGCTTATCTTGATAGATACGCGTATTTTGTCTACAATGTGCAGACTTCTTCGGTGTCGTGTACTAATAACTCGACTGAATTCCAAAATGTAAGTGGCCTTGAAATGGTGAGTTGACATCCCGGAACGAGGGTGCGATTGACCTACGATCCTCACAAGTTCCTATCTCACGCCTTCTTGAGCCATACGATCACAAAAGACTGCACACAAATTTGACAATAGCGAAGTTAGGGGTGTGACTGAATACACTGGTCGACAGTGATTTTTAGACCCAGAGCTCCAAACCACTTTCCTCTAATTTTGGTCCCAAAACCACCGAAAATCGTATTTTGACCTCATGCGATTTGCATTTTTCTTCACAAATTGGCATCAAAAATTGAAATTTTGATATCTTTCGAGAACCACTCATATAACTGCTTCAGCTTAAATGTAAATGCTCCAGAAACAAAAAATCGTTTCAATCCAACTTCACTGGAAAAAGTTATAACCGTTAAACGGCAGCATATTTTGTACAGTCAACGCCACGATTAACGCGGATCCCCTTGAGGTGGGTCTCGAGTGATATATGGGGTTTGACCTTCTTGGTATCATCATAGAATATCTCGTGATCCATAGCATATAGAATGTTACTTTCCTGAGCTAAGTTGTTCAGCAGATTAAGGCCTTCAGGATAATAAATTTAAAAGTTCAGAATTATCTCACTACGTGGCGCTACTGTTCATGTATAATTACTGAATAGACCAAATCTAGGCCTCCTTGACATCTAAGAAGTTGACTCTTCGTCAAATATGTTTGAGTAACTAAGTCCTTTTGGAAAGTGTAAACATTAGTTCATAATTCGTTCGCTACGTGGTGCAAGGTTACATGTAAAGCTTTAGCATTACCAGTATCCTGAGATCTAGATCATTTATGAATTTACTGTCGTCGGGAAAGTTATTTGGAAAATCATGACCTTCCGGGCGGTTTTGCCTTATGAAATAAAATGATGTTGAAAAAATAAAAAAAAGGAGCAACCTAGATTCAAACCTTGAACGTGGAGGTTATGGGTCCAGTTACTTGATATTTCATGTAAATTTCAGTCAGATGATTTAATAGAGAGATGAGATAAAGTTGTGTTATCAGCTTCATTAATCTAGAATCTATTTAATAATAACAATAGCGCAGTAAGTGCATCCTTAAAGTCTTTTCACATCTCTTCTCATCACCACTAGGTTCGTATACAGGCGGTGGATTTCTTTTCTTGTTTACATTTCAAAGTCGATAAAGTAGATTGACCAGATTCATGAGTAAATTTGTATGTATCCCGAATTCAGCTCATGGTTTAACCAAGGCGACTCTAATATCTTAGGTGGTCTCAATAGTGTATATGAGAATTTCAGCCTTGTTTGAATGCATACTAATACGATCAAGTAAAATTAGGTCTGGCAAACTGAAGTTGTCTCTTTTACACCTATGCAACAGTTTATTGTTCATTTTGTTCGATAAGGTACTGCTCAATAAGCTATTTTTGGCTTCATCTTCATATTCGCCTTTACCTTTTATGAAATACAGTGTGGGCTGTGAATCGTGGTACTGTTATCTTGAAATCAATTCCGTATACATGTTTTTCTTCCGCCAAGATATGCTTGGTATAATTTTTTTTGAAGTCATTTACCATGATGAGGTCACAAGTCTGACTAAAGGCTGCCGAACAATCGCGCGTCTTTCCTCGCGTCGTTTCTTACACCTTAAGCTTAGTTTAGCCATAATCGCAAAAATGAGCACAAAGTAAAGGTAAAGTTGACTTCACCCATATTTGAGTAAATTTGCATGGGTAAAAATACTCTAATATGAGTAAGTAGTAACGTACCCATATTTGGGAAACTGATCATAGCGTGTATGTCAACGCCAGCGTTCAGTGATAATCGCTCTTATGGCAGTCATTAAGCTTTGACCGCATAGTATAGCGTCAAAGAAGCGTCGGTGCCAGTAAATTATTTTACTTTAAATGTGCAGGCGATAGTGAGTTTTTTCAACTTTTATTAATATCATTTTAATTGCATTATATTATTTGTTTGTAATAATTTAATTAGTTTTATTTCAAACTTGATGCCCAGCGAACGCTGTCCCGTCTCTACCTCAATTGAACTTGTCAAATGCAGAGCGCTGGTCGGTCACAGCACTCTGGATTAGTTTCAATGCGACACTTTTGGTTCAACATTACACCATCTTTCATTATTTTTATAATTTTCCAGCAATTTCATAACAATTTTTCATATTTCCTTACACATGAATCTAGTGATACACTCTAAAAAATCGACACGTTATTTCCACGTGCAATTTCACGTAACTTTCACCTGAACACGTAACCAAATCTTCTTCAGCAAAATCAGGTGAACATTACGTGCCAGTGAATTGTACGTGAAAAATCACGTTAGATTTATGTGATTTTCACGTAGAATGTGGATTTACGTGGAAATCACGTAGCTCTTACGTAAATTCCACGTGTTTATTACTGGTTTTGGCAGTGGACGAAAATTACGTGCGTTTCCCGTGGAAACGACGTGACGATTTTTTTGAGTGTACACAAGTAAAATCGAACGCAGGAAGAGTCATCCATTCATCTGTAATCGAGTTAAATCGTGAAAAATTAAACACCAATTTAAATAGATTTAGACTAACTCGAACTCCTTCGTTTTCTTGCGATGCAAATCAGGTTTGATTTTTTTTATCAAAAACAAAATTCGACGCGAAAAGAACACGATGACTTTAGAAATGGCTTATTAACTCGGTTTCTGGTTGGGAGAAAGCGGGTTGACGTTTAGCCTAGGCCGTTTGACAGAGAATCTATCTACTCTTATCGGTTGGCTGTCAAACGACCTACACTCCCGTTTCCTTTTACTCAATTTTTGAGTACAATTGTATACCATCTCTTTTTCTGTCACGGAAATGTAACTCAATTTTCATAAAAAGTGGATCTACTCAAAAATTGAGTTGATCCACTTTTTAACGGAAATTGAGTAACATTCCCGTGTGAGAAAAAAATAGTAGAGAATTGTACTCAAAAGTGAGTAAACAGAATCGGGAGTGTAAGTCAAAAGCAGAGATCTAAATTCTCACTCAGCTGAATGAAAACCATACTCTCTCTCAAGCAGGTTGTCGATAAATAGCGAACCGTTCACATTTTCATCTCTCCTTTTGCGCCGATAATTCATTATCCTCTCTTTTGCATATGCGAAAATATCTCTCTCCAAAATTCAACGAATATACTTTCTCATGTCACATTTTTCACTGAAAACATGCTACCTAGATCGTATACGAGGAGCAAAACCCGAAAATAAGGCCATGTCGGTGCACACTGGTACCGCCATGGACCAACATTATAGCATTATATTGTCAGAATAAAACAAGCATGACGACTGGTGCATTTTTAGGTAAGTCAAAAATAATTATCGGCATCTAGGATTCACTGAAATAGAAACGATTTATCAGCTACTCATGCTCTCCGAAAACTATAAGTCGCCGTTGCTTTTCTCGCGAAAACTGCTGTGAGCGTATAATAGTCTCTCGCTTCTCACATTCTCATTTGTTTCTCTAAGCGGGTGAAAAACAACGTTTCTCTTCTCAAGTAGGCGAAAATTTCGGTCTCTGATCAAAAGTCAAATCGTTTGCTCCCTAACAGAAACCGACTCCAATCTTGGCGGCCATTAGCGATCGTAAAATGTTTGATTGCACAAATGTTGATGGGATAGGAGTAAAAAACTCAAAAAGTTAATCCAGTATGCAAATAAAATGTCCAATGAAGAAGCCACATAACATATCTAGTCAGTTTTGATTCACATTAACTTATATTTTTTCCAAAATGTGTTAGGTTCAGTTTTTTTTTTCTAAAGTGGACTTTTCTTCCGGTATCCAAATGGTCGGAAAAAGTTGGAACGAATTGTAAATCAGATAAAGGGCTGATATTTGATGACTCGCTTGGTGATTCTGAATCTATATTTGATTGTTCTGATCCCGACAGTCAAGCGAACGCAATCATAGGTGAAATTGGGGTACACTGCAGTTCGACCAGTTGATGAAAGCGTAATGGTTTCAAAGTTCCGTTAAAACTCGTACAATAAAATTTTATTATTCTACGAAATTTATGAGAAAAATATTTTTAGTTTATGATACAGTAGATTTAAAAAAAAATATAATTCATCAATTATATGAGTGCATTCTGACTTTGTTTGACTTCTGTTAAACCAAATATTTTTATTGGCAAAGTTGCAAACTTCCGACCTTCTTGTACCTGCCCAGCAAGCTCGTACTAACACCATGAGGCAAATTATTGTACATAACAATTTTGAATATCGGCTCCGCAATGTGTTACATACGTCTGAGCCTTATAAATAAACGAACTCATTAAAAAAACTATGATCTTCTTCTTTTTGAAGAATGCATGTTGTTAAGGACACACGAAATCCACTGGAGCATCCATTGGTTAGCCATTTCAGAGTTGTTTGTTTTGTTTGTGAGTCTCAAAAATCGTGAAGTGATAATTAAGCTAATCTATCATATAGAAAAATAGCTCCTTCCAGTTTCTCCTTAAATGCGAAGTGCTGACCTCCAGTACAGAGTACACAATTGAGGAGTATTGGAAGCAGTTTTTTACTAAGGTGAACAAGGTAGTTAAAACAGCTTTAAATGTTTAACACGGCAATTGTTCAAAAAATGAATTGAGAAGCAACATATCAAGCTGAACAATGAATTTGGTCCTAAGTAACATTGGGAAACTCTCTTCGTCGACATTCTCTTTGTTTTCCTACAGCTTTGTAAAAACATGTTCAAGTATTTTCAACACACAATACGGTAATGTTAAGAATAAAAAAAAATTAATTTGGAATCTGGTGTTATTCACAATTTGGTCACTATTTTTATTATTTGAGTCACTAAAGTCACTTTTTTATATTTATAAATCCGCTACCAGCCCAGAAAATTGTTTGTTGACTTCTGGTTGACAAATCTGGTTTGATTGGGAAACTAGGAGAATTTAAAATCTAACACTTCATTTGATCACTTTTTAAAAAAATAAAAAAAAATAAAGTTTTTTTAAAAAATAGTGTTTAAAAAAAGTGAAAGTTAAATCTGGTTTGTTGAACTAGCAATAATTTTTTGTCAAATCAACAATCATGTTTTGAATCTTCCATTATTTTATTCAATTGTGCAAACTGGTTTGTTTATATTGTGCATGTTATTTTTCCAAGTGTATACGAAAAAACACAGTGTAGCTGGGTGATATTTCAAAAGTACAAAATGGCTGAGTCAGAGCTAGGCGATACGGAATCACCATTCGAGGAAGTTCTTGAAGAGAAATTCCAGCAGCTTGATCCTGACGAACTCGATTTGGCTAACTTACTCGAGCAATTTGACGTCTCCTTAAAGGTCGCAGGAGCATTCTTCAGTATGTATTATTGGTATTATCATGAAAACGGTAATATGTATTTAGTTCTTTTTCTTTTCAGCAAATAAATACACGTTGCCGAAAATTCACATTATCAAACATTAAGAAATAGAGGAGATGATCCCATACTTACACCGATAAAAATAACTTTGAATTTTCTGCGTTATCTAATGCACATAAAGGGAATGCTATATTTGGCAGAAAATAATGGGATATTTCATGTAAAAATTTAAGCCAGAGAACGCCTGAATTCAGCTTGTTGTATGAAAGGTTGCGAACAATTTCGTTGTTTACGCCTCCTTTGGCTTGGAATTAAACGAGGGGAAACATTACGCGTCTGTTAAAATTCATTATATTTTTCTGTGTAGTGGACCGAACTAAATTTATCTATGGATTGAGCCAGTGGCACTGTAGTCAGCTTGAATTTAAATGTGATGTATGATTGGCAAATTAAACTTAATATGTATTAAAAATAGAATGTATTTTTGAATTTTAAAAATGAAAACAAAACTCAGAATCCATGCTGAACATTTTTATAAGATTAATAAACATGTTTGTTAAAACAACTCACATGGCATTGTCATTTAAACAAAGCGGATGATTTAGTCGACAAATAAATTTGCTGATCCAACCAAAACGATTGTTGATAAGACAAACATGTTGAGATGTACACAAAAAAAATAATTAATTTTAACAAGCGCGTAAAATTTACCCTCGTGTAATTCCAAGCCAAAGGAGCATAAACAACGATGTTGTTTGCAATCTTTCATACAACAGGCTACATTTAGGCGTTATCTGGCTTAAACTTACATGAAATATCCCATTATTTTCTAGCATTCCCTTTATGTGCATTAGATAACGCAGAAAATTCAGTGTTTCTTTTTATCTGTGTATCTGTAACTATCATAATTGTAGAATCAACAAACATATTGAGTAGAATTCAACAAATATGTTTGTAAGTCCTCATGAGATGACAAACGTTTTTGTTAAATTTCACTCAATATTTTGTCGAATGTACAATCTTTTTTTCCTGCGTGTACTTAACCAATATTGAGTATATTAACATGATACAATCCAACAATCAAACTCTTCTAGTGCGAATAACTTTAAAAACATCACGAACATCATCAGAAGAATCACTCAATCAATCACAACTCCCTATTTTCACAGTTTTCACAGTTCCTTTTTTCCACTCACTTCTGATCACTTTTATAAATTTTCCTCACGCCACGTCCAATCTTAACCTAGAACCCCCAAAACACCTCTCGAACTAGAACACTTACGAAGAATTTCATGTTGGCTGAGTAGGCTGGTTATCCACTGGGTTCTGGAGAAAAACGGCTTCTGAACTATAGCGCAGTCACTGGTGCAGATTTATGAATCAAAATATGAACCAGCCAGGTCTTTTATACGCAACACGCCCCGCAACATCGAGATCTCGCCGCTCTGGCATTCCGAAAAGAGATAATTTCCAAAGCCTCTTTCAGTGGAGGGAGGACGCCGAGAACTCGGGTAATGTGTCACATGGGATCGCCGTAGCATATGCGGCGCGACCTAAGGAGGTGACTTCGACAGAGGTTAATACGCACCCTGTCTGTCTGTCGGCCTGTCTGCCAACCCGCGCTGACACGTGTATGTGCCTTTGCGAGTGTGTGTGTGCACCACCGACCGGCCCGAGCATATCAGTGATATGATCGAGCCTTCTATGATCTTGTTTACGCTGTTGCGGGGATTTGAAGTGACACTCGAACGTTGGTACCCGAGCTAGTAAACAACTGCCGATACCGCTGGTTGTGAATGGTGGCAAGCCAAAGACCGACAAAGTGCCGCTTTAGTGCGGGGATGGAATAGTTCTACCATGCCACAGCAAGCGCCAGCTGATCGCGGCGGGCCACACTGAATCGACGCGGTAGGCGGTTAGTCATACTTGCGGTTGGGTCGATTTGTTTTCGGAGTGAAACGGACAAAATTGGGACTAAATTGTTGACATGTTCGGTTAGTGTGGATTGGTCGTTGAGGTTCGATCATTAGACTTTGTTGGACGGTGAGCTGTCAGTTGTTACGAGAAGAAAATCTTTTCATGCAAGGTGTTACCTTTGCTGTCCGAAAAACTATTAATCACGCCAATTGTTCGGCGGATTAAGTCTTCTGTTGGTTAGGAGTTAAAACTTGACCAGGTGATTGAAGTAGTTGTCAGGATTTGCCTCTTTTGAAGTGTGATGTGCTTGGCTTAAAGCAATTACGACTAATTAATTGAGCATCTGAAGGGAGACAGTTCTGATTTTCTTGTTTACCCCAAAGTTTGCTTCCGTAGTAAGGAAATAAATTGAGTCATCCTGCAATATTAGTCATGGAATTAACCCATGGTGATCCAAACGGCAAAAAAACACGCGTTTAAATGAACTTACCCCCATATGGTTGAGCCTAAAATTGTGCCTTCTGAGGGCATTTTTTGACGGTTGCCATTTTGTATTAATTCCCTTTAAAAGGAGATCCAAAGTAAGATTTCGAACAAAATGGAGAGGGAAGGTCCATTAATTATGTAACGCAGTAAGGGGGGAGGGGGGCGGGGGGTTTGAGAAAACGTGACGATCCATACAAAAAATTTGAAGGTCCACACAAAAAACGTGACAAGGGGGGGAAGTGGTGTTGTAAAGAGTCAATTTTTGCTTGACGTAATTAATGGACGTTCCCAGAGGGCAAATTAATATCCTCAGCAAAGTTATGGCTTCAATGCAATGTTCAATGATTTATTATTATTATTATTAGAATATACGTTTCAATAGAACATGGTTATTTTTAAAAATGTATAATATTTTTGGAGATATCAAACCAAACATTGCATTAGGTCGTAAGTAACAATATAAACAAAATCGAGTTGAGAATCGGTTTGGATAGAAAGCCACTACTTTTCTATGAATCATTTTGAAATTATGCTTTAAGATAACAAAAATTGAAAATACGACTATTCTTCGTTCGGATGGATAATAATCAACTACTTCAAGCAACATTTGTGTCAAACCGAAAAAGTTGGATCGAAAATATTTGTATATTTTTTTCAAATTGTAATTGCAGCTCAATCGTGTAATCTTGAATTTTTCAACGTAAAACGCCGTCAGGTTTACAAGAAAATATTGCCTTTGGTGCTTACGGCGATTCTAGGTATGTTGTTGATACATTTGTCATGTACATAGGACCTATTACATTTACAGTTGGACCTGTTAGATTGGTATTATGCCAAGTAAGTGTACATTAAAGCCCGATTTAAAGTAAATTTGGACGCAATCAAGTGATCATAACTCAAGAATTAAACAACATACACGGTTGATCAAAACGTCAAACAGAAGGGTTTTTATTAGGGTTTTTATTCAAACGATATATAACAAGTTATTATATTTATTACAGTTTGGCATTGCCCGGATAATGATGCCTCCAGGACACGAATATTGGATACCCTAGTGGCCCGAGGTAGACAACCCTTCCGAGAGGTAAGAGATGTGTTGGGAATGCGTGATCTTCCCTACATGCAAGCGATTTATGAATTCCTTTGTTTGTCTGATCTAAGAGTGTAACGTCATCACCCCCCTTCCTTCCACTTTAGTAAATTCCCTGCCATTGTGTCCCAGTTATATGATCCTTTTGTTTCCATGCTACTTGTACCTGCCCAGCAAGCCGTGGTCACCCATCCGCGGATTAGTTCCTGAGAGGGACTACAGGGATCGAGGATTTGGTAGATATCGCAACCAAATGCAGCAAATAATGGCATAAATAAGTTACCTACCTAGCCCTTTCCAAACGATAATGTGACCCATTAACCTCGAGCTAGCCACGAGTAATTGGCATCCCACTTTTACTAACATCGAAAAGTAAAATTTTATGTTCAACAATATTGAACATCGGCTCCGTAAAGTGTTACACACGCCTGAGCCTAACAAATAAACGAACTGACAAAACAAAAGTTATTATATTTCACCGTTTCGAACGAATTGTCTCCTTTTTTAGTAGTCGATGACACTGTACCGGCGAACTTATTCCACTTTAAACGCATTAGTTGTGCATTTGTCACTTCTTTACCGCATCCTCGAAGTTTTCGCTTGATGATTGCCCGATATGTTTCGATCGGTCTGAGCTCAGGGCAATTCGGAGGATTAATATTTTTGACGACGAAATTAACATTGTATGCAGCATACCATTCTAGTACCTTCTTAGAGTAGTGGCAGCTGGCTAGGTCCGGCCAAAACATAACGTTGGTCTTGTGTTGCCGAATGAAGGGTAAGATCCGCTTTTTCAGACACTTTTTATTTATTTATTTATTTATGCATCAACAGGTTATGTTTAAACCCTAATGATGTTGTTACTTAAAGCTAAACTTGAACGGTACATTGGTCATGACATAAAACAAACTAAAAATACACAATCAATGCGAATTAGACAGGTCTTTAAAAAAAACGACTAAACTTACGACGAAGCATCTGGCGAGTCACGTTGAAATCAAACATGGCGGAAACCCTATTAAAGAGTCTTTGTAAACCGCCAATTGCGCCAAACATACTATAATTGGTTCGCTGTGGAGGTAATCGCAGCATCAAACTATTCCTCAGGACTCGGGGTTGCACGTTGATGTTGATTTGCTCCAGAAGATCAGGACAGTCGATGCGGCCTTGCAAGATGTCTGCGATTAACAAAGCCCTGGCTGTATCTCTACGGGCTGACAGGGGCTCCAGGTTAATCAGTTGGCAACGGCTTTCGTAGCTTGGCAAACGATAGGGATCCGTCCACGGTAGTTTACTTAGCGCAAATCTCAAAAACCGTCGTTGAACAGCCTCTACTCTAACGACACCGTTGTTGTAATGGGGAGTCCACACAACCGAGCAATACTCTAATATAGAACGACACAAGGAGCAGTACAACGATTTGAGGCAGTACATGTCCGTGAAGTCTTTAGCAATCCGGAAGATGAACCCCAGCACACAGGAGGCTTTGCCGACAGCGTACGAGATATGCTGCTTAAAGGTGAGTTGGGTGTCCAGAATTACTCCTAGGTCCTTGACTGACGCGCTCAATTTCGATGCCCCACAAGACATACTTGAATAAAATAGTCTTTTTCTTGTGCGAAAACGAGATAACTGTGCATTTGGCCGGGTTGACATCCATGCGATTCAAATTGCACCAGTTGGCAAAAGCATTCAGCTGACGTTGTAGAAAGTTACAATCATCGAGTGAGTGCACTCGAAGATAGAGTTTCAGGTCATCTGCGTATGATAGTCGTGGTCCTTCGAAAGCCAAATTTACGTCGTTGAAGTAGATCTGACAATCTCCTATGGCTACAGCCAGATGACGGTCAGTGAGGTACGAATGAAACCATTGCAGCAGGAATCCGTTGATCCCAAGCCTGTCCAGTTTGGCAGTAGCTATGCGGTGGTTCAATTTATCGAAGGCTGCAGACAAGTCGGTGTAAATGACATCCGTTTGGGCGCGTTTCGCCATACTGTCAATAACGTAGGAAGTAAGGCACAGCAGGTTAGTAGCAGTGGATCGAACAGCCATGAATCCGTGCTGGTCGGTACTGATATACGGTTTGCAGTGAGCGAGCAACGGTTCCATAATTACAAGCTCAAACAGTTTAGCAACAGCGCCAAGCGAATTTATGCCGCGATAATTGCCAGCGTCCCGTTTGCTACCCTTTTTGTGTACTGGAAACATGTGAGCAAATTTCCAACAGCGAGGAAAAATACCGACAGCCGCAGATAGTCGAAAAACGTGAAGCAGTGGGGGCAACAAACTATCCAAGTGTAGTTTGAGAAAGGACGACGGAATTCCATCCGGCCCGGGATTGTGAGATAATTTGAGTTTTGAGCAAGCCTTGATTATCATCTCTGCTTCAATGTCGACTTGGCCCAAGGTTTGACCGGCAAGGGGAACGTAGCTGGCCGCAAGTCTAATGTGGTCATCGCTCAATGTCTCCTCGGTGAAAACGCTCGAGAATTTCTCGGAAAATAGCTGGCAAATACCCTGCGGGGTGGAAGCCTTGTTGCCGTGGAGCGACATAGACGACGGAAGGCCAACTTCGTGGCGTTGTTCGTTTACAAATTTCCACACTCTCGCGCCACTTTACTCAATTTTTGAGTACAATTGTATGCTATCTCTTTTCTTCACGGAAATGTTACTCACTTTTCGAAAAGTGGTAATATTTTCGTGAGAGAAAAAGAGATAGCATACAATTGTACTCAAAAATTGAGTAAAGTGACGCGAGAGTGCAGAATTGTTTAGGACGTGACTTGAGCTTTCTCTGTATTCCACGCCGATACTGGAGAAAGCAACGTTTCGCGACTCTTTTGTATTCGTGATTCATCCTAACATAGTGACGACTTAGAAATAGTGTCCGGTGCTTTGTGAATTTTCTGAGGGCAGCTCTCTTGCCAGATTTCAAACGACGAAGTTCGCTCGTTTGCCAAGGTGGACGAGACGTATGACGATGGATTTTCTTTGGAACGTGTCTGTCTATAACATATGCCAGAATGTTATGTAAACCTTCGAATGTAAACCTTCGACGTAATTGTGTGAGATGTGAAGAAAACCTTGGTTTTAAGGCCAGAACTACAGATTCTCTGCCAAATAATTAGTTTTCGTGCAAACTTATCAGCAAAAACAAATTTATACCTGGAAGGGACCTCCCAACGACCAATTGACAGGTAAAACTTTCGTCTCGGGATTTATTTATAATCCATTTTGACATATGTTTCGTCATCCATTAATATACAGCCATCAAATTTCGTCAAAACTCGTTCGTATAGTAATCGTGCTCGTTTTTTGGCCACTTAATTTGGTTTCAGGAAGCGATTCGGATGTTTACTGGCACAAGAAGACTTATATCCTTCCCTTGAAAGGATATTACGCAAAGTGGTAAAGTTGGAATTGTATTTCTTTGCCAAATTACGTATGGGGACACCTGGGTTGCTTTTCACGTACCTTAACAACTTTCTCCTCAGCTCTTTGTCCCTAGTGCCACAGTTATGATAGATGAACGTTGCTTTATCCACACTCAGAGCATCCTTACAAGGTTTGATTACAAGACACACCGTTGACTTTGGGAACTTTAACACTTTTGCTATTTTTGAGGCAGACCACGAAGGATTCTCTAGATATTTGTGCCCAATTAATTTTCTTTTTTCAAGTTCCATGATCCGTAATTTCGAGATGCGTCGATCAATTGAGAAATTTTTTTCACCAATTTCTTTGTCAATAAAACATCAGCAAATGCCTGTCAAACGTATTTTGTTCCAACCACCAGGGACACGGTGGTGTATTAAACCGTGCGTCCAGATTTACTTTGAATCGAGCTTTACTCTTTTAGTTTTGGTTTTGTACTCTTGTACCATCTAATTTTTGCTACTGTTTGCCCATCATATTTGAGAACTCTAACATCTGGCACATATTTATTCAATCGGAAATCTCACATCTTACAAATCTCAAAAATCGGCACACATCTCATTCAATAAAGGACAATCTTAACTTTTCTTTAAATTTAAGCTTTTGCTGTTTTGCAGCAGGCATAAAAATTTTAAAATCGATACGTTGATCCTTTATTGCACGGTAAGCTTGTTTCATCCATTTTTACAAAAATTTCGCATATTTTTTGTCTGTTTTCAAACCTATTTTCTGTGTGAATTTCAAATTACCATTGATATGCACCAACTCAAAGGAGATCCCTCTAGATACTTTAGTAAGTAAATTAAGTATAAAAAGAATGATTTGTGTGATATGCAAACCAGGAGTTTTAGTGTTATATAATGTGCTCTAATGTAGGTTGAATTAATATTTGCTTTGAATTTTTAGCTTAGGCCGAATCCTAAATAGAGCCATAAACCCGCATTAGAGCACATTTTCCTATGTAGGTCTAAAACTAGCATAAGGTCGTACAGTTTATACACTAGCCTTATATGGTCTTGCCGTTTACACAAAAGAGCAACTAGTGCACCTGTTACAATAATTCGATTTAATAAATATATAGCCAGTTGTTGGGGTTCTCAAATATGATAGACTAATTTTCAATTGAATGTTTGCTAATTGGAATGATGAGGCGGTACTATAGTACAAAAATAAAGCTGGAAGGAAGCTTATGTGAACGATATATTATTAGTCTCTATCACAATAAAAAAAGTCCAAAGTACATACTTACTTGGCAAAAGACCAATCTCGCAGGTCCAATCTACAAATGTTATTGCAATAACTCCTAAGTAACAAATGTATCAATTAAACAGCTAGAATCATCGTAAACTTTAAAACAAACATGAATCCTAGAGGGTTTGAGCTGTAACTAGAAATTAAAAGAAAAATTAGTATTCTTCATTTAATTCCAACTACCTTTGCTTATCTGCGACAGATACGCGTATTTCGTCTACAATGTACAGACTTCTTCAGTTTCTCATACTAATAACTCGACCTAACTTAAGTCGAGTTATTAGTACGAGACTAATACTAATACCTCGACTCATACCTACTCATACCTCGACTAATAACTCGACTTAACTTAAGTCGAGTTATTAGTACGAGACACTGAAGAAGTCTGCACATTGTAGACGAAATACGCGTATCTGTCGAAGATAAGCAAAAGTAGTTGGAATTGAATGGAGAATACTAATTTTTCTTTAATTTCTGGAAAACAAAAATATTTTATGCAATCTTGACGACGTTTAACGTTGAAAACCATACAAAAATTAAAGACTACATGATTAAGTTGCAATTACGATTAAAAAAACAAATTAAAATTTTCAATACTATTTTTCTTTATTTGACACATATGTTACGTAGGACCCAATGCAATATTTGGCTAGAAAATTGCAGTTTTTCTGTCACATTTTTGCCTATTTTTGCTCGTTAAATCGAAGCTGACTGCACTCCTAAACTGACGTGTTTTGCTATTTTGCTCGTAATTTTGTTTCCCAATGGAAATTTTACAATTGAAAAGGTTATGTGAAGCACTGTGAAACATAAGGGTAAGTTTTTCGGTGATTTTTGAGACGGTCATAAAGGTAAACTGCATTTTTTTTATTTTGACATTATTCTCTTAGCTGTATGTCCAGAAGGTGTCTCGAACAACAGGACAAAAACTTAGCTAAGAAACTGTTTTAGAACTCAATTAACTCAATTAATGCTTATTTGATAAAGCCTGTCCACGTTAAATTTCGGACACCAAAATAATAGCAGCAAAAACTTAAACAAAATTAAACAAAACCGATAGTTTATTTCACAATAATAGAGTTATATCTACATCAGAAACAGTTGATTACCATGTTGATCTTTCTGTCTGTAAAATTCTCGAGCTTCTCCATCTCCATCTTCTCTTGAAATCATCGGACCATTTACGTTCTTTTTCGTTTCAAAGAGTTTCCGCTTAAGCCTACACACTACCAAAATGTCATTTAAGTTTCTGTCTCCTGAGACCGACACATGCATGCGTCCTTTAGCACATAATAATGAGTTAAAAGAGATGAGAAATAAATTCAATCAAACAAATCTTTTGTCGAATTGCGTATTTTTCAGTTTCAGGAGACATAATTTTACATGCAATCTTTGTTTACGTTCCCCGACTAGATACAAACATGAATTACGTCTCGTGTAAAATTCGTAATTTCTAAGTGTGTAGAATTCCTCTATTGGGTGAAGTTCTGGACAGTTTAGTGGATTGGCTGTTTTTGGCACGTATTTGACCTCTAGTACCTTATACAATTCCAGGACGGATTTCGCATAGTGACAAGACGCCAAATCAGGCCGAAACATAGCTGGAGAGTCGTGGGTTCTGATAAACGGTAGCCAATGCTTTTGCAAACTTTTTTTTTAATACACATCCTTATTGATAGTGGCGGTAGAGACAAAACTTTTAGATTTTCGACCACAACTACATATGGCCTGCCAAATCAAATACTTCTACGGGAATTCGGACACCTTCTTTGTCTGGTAGTGCTCGGCAACGGCGTTCCTTTGCATTATGGTGTTAAAAACCAGACCCAAAAGCTGTTTAAAATCGGGCTGCGAAATGGTGAGTCGACAAATGTGATGGAGCGTGCGTCCCCGCAAAATAGCTCTGGTCCTCACAAGTTCCTACCTCATGCTTCCACGGGTCAAGAGATAACAAAGACCGCCAGCTAAGGGTTGCGTACTTAGCTGGTAGTGCAGCCTGGGCACTGTTGTCCTTCTGACTTCAGCTAGATTGAGGAGGTGCGTGAAGAGCGTCTGTCCACCAAGGAGGTGCGGCTCAAACAGCGGCTGAGTAAGAAACGCTGTATCTCGTCAGCTATACCTTAGGAGGCAGTCCCACCAACACAACGTAGGCAGCGCGACCCCGGTAAGCTAGTATACTGAAATCTTACCCTACCACGAAAATGTAAGTATTCTTTATACGGTATACAATTTTGGATCATCCAGTGATAATGCCATGAATGCCAATGATATTGCTGCAGGACCACAATCGACAGACATGCAGACAGTACACATTTTATTCTCATTATAACATCCCTTCACAATAATTTTCATGCTATTTTCAGCTTCGTATTTATCCGTAAGCTTTAGTCCACCATTAAGCGAGATAAGGCGCTATAACCTTGGCAATTATTGCCATGCTTTTGGTTCAAATGCCAAAAGTTCACCCACAGGCAAAAGGAGCATAAAATAACCTTTTTAGCATCTATGCTCCCAACGATAAAGTACAAATTATCACACTGTTTAACTCTACATGGAAGCGTTTGGAACGGGCGGTCCACGCTTTCTTCCTCCCCTTGATTTAGAGTAGTAGAGCGATTTTAGTTCTTTCTGGAATCGTTCTATTTCTTGGAATCCTCTCTGCGGCACATACTACGCAGTTGTCCTGGCCAATGACAAGAAAAATGATGTATTCAAGAAACCATCATTTTCCAGGATGCCTTCAAGAATTGGCTGCGTTAGTGTGAGATTAGATTAGATTAGATTAGACCCAAATGCTGTTTAAAATCCTTAAGTACGTATGTTTCGTCGTCCATTATGATACAAGAAAACGTTTGCAAAAAATGGAGTAAACTTTCTTAGCATAAATTTTGCTTCTCATCACGGTTGGGCACCTTTTTCACGTTTTAAGCCTTCAGTCCTTGCCGTTGCTTAACTATTGCACGCATGATTTTGACTACCCAACTCTGCGAGCCTCGGAGAGCGTAGTCGGTAAACGCACGGTCTATCAAGCCCGAGGCGGCAGGTTCGATTCGCGACCGGTCTAGGAATTTTACGGGTTGGAATTTTTTCTACAAAATGTTTGGACCAATCGACCGAACACCGATCGAGAAACACACTTTTTCTTCATGTCTTCCTCAGATTTGACCTCCTTGTGATGCTTCCATACTGCCTGCTTCATAAGAGCCCAGAATTATTCCTTGGACATTAGTTAAGGAGCGATGGGAGGTCTTGTCCTTGGGTACGAATGTGACCTCGTTGGTTTCGTACCACTAGGACAACATTTGAATAGTGGCACGAAGCTAGATCTGACCAGAAAAAGGTTGCATCAACAAAGGAAGCAGACGCTTCTGTAGACACTCCTTGAGGTAGATCTACCCGTTTACAGTCCCGGTACTCCGTTTGCCACATGTGCAGATCGCTTATCAAATTATGTATTATAAAATATCTGACAAACTTTGAAAGTTTCTGATTCTTTAATTCCTCCGGAACATTAAACTTGTGCTGGACGGGGAAGATCAGTAGCCCCGGAAGCCGCTGAAAGTCCGCCTTGACGCAAGTCTCACCATCCATGATGAGACAATGAGGCTTCGTCACTCTAAACACTCTAAACTAATAATAATTTAGTACTGTGGGTAATTTAGTACAGCATTTTTTCCGTGATGCAACTTTCCCACCAACTTTCTTTCTGTTGGTTTAAATTGGTACAAATTGGCCTAGGACGGTGGTATAAGTGGTGAGCGTGGTTGCCTCTCACACCAATCGGCCTGGGTTAAATTCCAGTTGGCACCGTTGAGATTTTCTGAAACGAAACATCTCTGATAACGTCATCCTTTGAAGGGAGGTAAAGCCGTTGGTCCTGGCCCATGTGTTGACCGGTTCGATATGACGGGTCCAAGTCGTCTTCCTGACGTAATGAATCATACTCAAGCTGAAAGTGACGTAATCGCGAAATAACAACAAAAACAACACCAAATTGAACATTTTCAATAACCTTTTCAATGAATATCCTCCATCACAGTCTGTGAGTGGCCCCAAGGCATGTTTTAAATAACCTTGTCATTATACTTTGTGAGTATAGCCTTACTGTTGGTTTAAAAGGATTTTTGAGCGTTATTGAAAACTTGTATTCACAATGGAAAACCACCATCACAGTCTGTGAGTGGGAACAATTGCATTATTACCATTGGTTCCATTCGTTGAAATGTTGCAATAAGCCGTAGTTAAACATAAATATTGTTGTAGAAGGAGATGTTCGCTCATCACCATGGGGCACCAAGAGTGAACAACAATGTTTTTGGCTAGAACGAAGATGACGAAATATCTGAGAGGTCCGTCAGAGCGAGCGTAGGTTAACAGATGCCTTGAAAATCGAGCGAAAGGGCATGTATCCAATGGTACTCGAACCATGGACGTCAATCTTTGCCTAACATCCCACTGCGGGGTAGATTGTAGTGGGGTGGGATGTTAGGCAAAGATTGACGTCCATGGTTCGAGTACCATTGGATACATGTCCTTTCGCTCAATTTTCAAAAACATCTGTTAATTTTCCTACCTGCCGCACTCTGACGGACCTTTCAACACTTTCTCTTCACATCTTTCATTCTAGCCAAAAACATTGTTGTTCACTCTTGGTGCCCCATGGTGATGAGCGAACATCTCCTTCTACATCATAATCGTTACTCCTCGCACGGAGAATACATAACATAACAATTAATGCATAAATATTGTTTTGTCAATAATTGAAACTATCCTCACACTTGAGGAATACCCCAAAGGCATTCATGCAGTAGGTTTCAATCGGTACTAATATTAATATATACTTGTGGATTTCCTTGAAACCAACATAATGGCAAATAATCTGAAAACAAAGATAAAATAGAATTCAGCATATCTTTTACCAAAACTAACCGTGCAAAAAACCCAAACTTTACAATCAGCATCCCAGTAATTTCTCGTTAAAACCCAGAGGATTCCTCGGCTTCCAACAGAGCGAGTATTACGTCAACACATTCCTACCTTTTCTTTATTTATCCTGCATTTGGACGGGACCGGTGCCGGCGCCGGTATTGTCCTAAATAATCTAAGGTCATCAATAATTGTCAATAATCATCAATAATGGATCACCCAATTAAGGATTTTTTTACACATTGAGGATTTTCGTTAATACCAAGAATGGTATCGCTGGTTCGCTGAGCAATTACAGCTGGTCTGGCCATAACGGAGTAGTTATTTCGGGTGGCCAATCATGCTCATGTTCAAACTCATAATTGGCCTATTTATGTTCGCTAATATTTCATTGGACAGCAAAGGGATCGCAACACGATATTACGGTTGGTACTAGTAGTAAATGAATGGACATTGCATATTTTTTGTCCAGCAACTCCTATCCCTTCCTCCTTGTTGTGGTAACCAACCCCGGTGATACCTTGGAAGGGGGGTTCGTCTCCTCGTATGATGCAGTCTATCCGTAGTATTCTTCACGTTAGAAGTGCCTCAGAACAGGATCTGTTTTATATGTTAGGGGCAGCTTATCATCGTTCTAATGCATGACACTCTAAGGTGACGTAAATGGACTAACGTTTGGAAACTCGGAACATGGAATTGTGAGTCCTATTGAGGGTCTGCAAGTTCGACATTGCTACTAGAGGTTTGCTGGAAAGGATCGACCATCTACCACAGCAATATACACGATCTGGGTACAGCTTTAATAGTAATGGGCGAAATGCAAAAGCACGTGATTGGGCCTTGGCCAATCGACAACAAAATGTGAAAATTGAGAATCCAAGGCTGTTTCTTCAATGTTAGCATAACTAACGTGCATAGTTCTCGCCTAGGAAGTGACGAACACGATCAGGACTTTTTTTACGCGCTTCAGGTCAGCCAGGAGGAGGCAGCCAGGAGTAATTTAGCAGAATTTAGGAGCAAAAGGAGCCAGAACAAATTTAGACCGATTATAGGAATGTTTAACGCATACCAGCATACATTCGAAAACTGCATCAGACTCATTGGTTTCGCCACTTCCAAGAATATGGCCATACGTGGTATCTTCTACCAGTACAGACTTCCATATCGGTACAGCTGGAGATCCCCACAATAGGCTGAATAACAAATCGACCACGGTTTGATTGATGGAAGCACTTCTCGGATATTATCAACGTCAGAACCTAACACGGTGTAAAAATCAGTTCGAACCATTACCGCCGAAGACTTGCCGTTATAAACTACATTCGGTACCGATGTCCGCCACTGTACAATATGGAACGACTGAATCCTCCCGAAATCGCAACGGAGTATGCATGGAGCGCATAGGCAGTGTTGCCGGATGAGGGAGAGCTGATCGATTGCCTTCTTGAGGAATGGACGAAACGACTGGTTCGACGAGGTGTATCACACTGTTTTGAACGAGAAGAATGCAGCGCAGGCGATAATTCTGCAGCAAGGAACCCGTCGAAATATGGAGCAATACGAAAGGAAGCGAAGATAACAAACTCGTGTCTTTCGCTATTAGAAGCGCTGCCTGAAGCAATTGGATTGCGGAAAAAATAAGCATTTGTATCGTTCTCAAGAAACGCGAAAGTTCTACAAGAAATTCAACGCATCCCACCAATGTGTCGGGATAAGGTTGGAAGTATCTTGACGGATGAACGTGTGGTGATCGAAAGACGGACGAGGAAGATGAGCCAATTTCCACGACAAGTGAAGCTAAGGGTGCCATCAAACACCTGAAGACCAACTGATAGTTAGGATTGGGGATGCAGAACAGCCATCGATGGAGTGGAAAGAGGGAGTTTTATGCCCAACATACAAAAACCGGGACAAACTAGAATGTTAGAACTACGGATCGATCACTATTCACAACGTGGTCTTCAAAGTGCATTCTCAGATCATCTTCCGCTGTCTATCGCCGCTGGCAAGTAGATTTGTGGTGAGTTATCAAACCGGTTTTGTGGACGGGCGATCGACAACAGATCAAATCTTTACGTTGCTGCAAATTCTCCAAAAGTGTCGCTAATATCCATGTTCCTATGCACCATCTAATCATCGATTTCAAGGCCACTTACGATAATAAGAGAAGAAGATATGCAAGATTATAGACAAGAACGGGTTTGCCGGGAAACTGCCTAGACTGATCAAGGCAATGATGGGTGGTGTACAGTGCTCATAATTATATTGATATTTCATGCCAATTCTGGGGAATAGGAGGGACCATCAGTGTACCCGGTTTAAGAGGACTGGAGAGGGAGAGTGAGAATGCCAGCTACCCATTGCTAACAGTTTGTGAATAGAGGGTGAGCTCTTCTTTCGCTGATTGACGAAACTTCATGTTAGATAGTTCGCATTTTTGACCAATTGGTAAATATTGTTGTTGGAAAGAGAATTCTTCAAGTTCCCGTGGATACGTATAAGTGAGGTTGCTTATAGATCATCCTGTCTTAGGTTCTTCATACAATGGCATGATGTGCATAATCAGTGGTCAAATCAAACAGGAGGAGAGCCTGTTGCTGTTGTACTTAGTTTCCGTGCTACAATGAGTTACCAAAGCAGCACACAACCATCAAAAATGGTTTCAGCTGCTTGATTGTGACTTAATTGAGTCACAGAGCAGTCACTTTTACTGGGTTGAAACAAGTGTGCTACCAGGGTATGGTCCATATCATCATCAACATTCATTTTCAAAGACGGTGTGCAACCAATAATGGATGTCTCTATGAATAAGTGTTTTCCACTCACATAGTTGTTCTACAAATATAGAGCATTGAAAGGGACCACCAGGGCACCCAATTGAAGTGAATTAAATGCAGAGAATGGGAATCGTGTTGCTATTAATTTGTGCATAAAGGCTGAGCTCTTCTCCTCTCTTATTGTTCAATCCTTGTTAGATAGCTCGTATTTCTTACTGAACGTCCAATTTTGTTGTTAGACGATGTTTTTTAGAATCATGTTGATACGTATAAGTCATTATGTTTATCATGATGAGGTCAACTAGTGTGTGTTAAAGCTTGATCATGTTCAAAAACGAGAAAAGCCCATGGCTGTCGGACTTAGTTTTCGAGCTACAATGAGGGGTAGTCCAAATCATTCATCATATGAGACATCCAACAAAGCTTTGTTGCACTACGAAATACCCATTCCTAATTTTGCATTCTCACCTTTTGACGCCTGACCTTCACACCTAAAGCGTCATTACAGCATATTTACAACTTGCAAATGCTAACTGAGAAAAGGCAACCCAAGTTGACACCGGGCCATTAGACGGCCAATACTGACTGGTTGCCTCTATTATCTATTCAGAAAAGAATTACATCAACCACTTCACGCACGTCATCGATCGGTTAGGCTTCTTCCGTCCCTGGAGCTATGCTACCAGCACCCCGCCCAAAGAGCCCGGGACAAATATTTTTCGCCTTTGGACCCCTGCTGTCCCCTCTTTCGCCGATTGCCTTTTCAAAACAGCAATATGCACGCATGTTGCACGCACAGAGTGCAAGAAAATGCCCCATGATCGTGAGTTGCCACATGACTTTTCTCCGTTCGGCTGAGAGGGCTGGTTGGTCGGTTGGTCCGGTGACGTCCGGCCAGGGGGCATACTTTGCGAGACAGATTTGCTGACCGTGAATCCACGTGGTCCACGTCGCAAAGTCGACTCCAGGAAAGGAACAGAAAACTGCGACGGCCAATGCAGGCACACGTCAATGGATACTGCAATGAATGCCAGCATAATTGACTCAATGGACGTCAGCTGGACGAATAGAACTGCCGTCTCTGCCAGCGAGTGGTTTAGTTCGGGCCCGGTTACATTTGCGCACGCCAGTGTTCTGCGAAGTTAAGATTTGAGTTCATATCACGAGCCACGTGTTATTTTTGCGAGACTTGCAGGTTTTTTTTCGCGAATAAACGCTGGCGTGAATGAAGTTATTTGATATGGAGAGGAATGGTTGAAGGTGTTGCATCCAGTTATGTCAGCGACCTACTACTATCTGTGATTTCCAGAACTTATAAATGTTGATAATCAATGACAAAAATCCACTACAGTCAGGTATTACTATTTTGTCATTTTGCTCAGGGTTGTCAAGATATTTTCACCACGATCAAACAATCATAACCGGTTCATTGCTTTCCTTGACTGTTCAAGCATTTGACAGCTTAGGTCGTTTGATTGAGTTAGAGTCTCATGATTTGTGTTAGTTAAAATCATAAGTTGTTGTTGTTTTTAGTTCGAGTCACCGACATAATCCTCTCCATTTGCGATTGATTTCATGAGTCAGCATTTGGTTTCTCACTGCATGCCTGACCGCTCGATTTTCAAAACCATTTTCTTTGACATGAATACGGTGAATTGATTCCAACAGCCGTTTAGAATCTAGCCCACTCGGGCACATTACATTGATGAATACCCTGAAGACAGTACCGCATAAGTCCGACACCGATAGCAATCAATCTACCTCTTACCAGCATAGTCGCCATCTGTCATACCTGCCAGAGTGCATAGAGAGAGCGGCCCATCTGTCGCAAATCTCAGAGTCAATTTAAGCTCCTAACCTCCTGGTCTCCCCCGTCAGTAAGTGTCCATACCAGGCGCCCAACGACGCTAGATTCGATCCGATGCAACCTCTATCCGTAAAGCAATCACAACTTTTTCTCATCGCATCGCAGCACTCCAGCCGATCTGCCGATCGTTCGACGTTGCCTTACTCTGCCATTTTAAATTATGGGATGGATTATTCAATCCCGGTGCATTCCTGCGAGGTGCATTTTTCCCATCCATATGGCACATCGCAATCGGCTGTCTCGCAAAGGAGTCGAAGGTAGCCAATGCATCGTGGAAAAAAGAGTTCTTCTGCCTGGATCATGGCAAACAGTATCACATTTCCTTATCGGTACCGTTGCCAGTTCCATATGGCATCGAAGTCGACTAGCGAACCAGCCCGCGTAGTGGATTCCTTTTCCAATCTTGCACAGCCGGCCGAAGCGTTGCGATGAATAAAACATTAGCCCAGTAGCAAATTGCGCCGTAATGGAACGCGAAGCATCACACCACCGCCCATCATATGGAATTTCAATAAAAGTATAGTTCAAACGTGCACACACAGGACAAACTCATGGTAGGCATCAGCGCTGCCAGCGACAGGCCGGGCAATGTGGTCCTTTCTTTGCCTTCGGAGAAAAAACAAGTCCACTTGAGTGGTAAATCCATCGGATAGCTATCCTTCTTTATCGGGTAAGGGTCTTGAATTTCAATTTCCGATTCAT
>JASCZW010013196.1:0-26335 GCA_034211315.2 Aedes japonicus
TGACTACGGCGGTCCTTTGGCTGGCTCCGATTTGCCACAAATATTCCGTCCGTCGGACTTCACTTTTATCGGACACCCAGGCCTTTGCCCACTTGATGCCGATACACTTCAATGTCCTCACCACTTTACTCGCACGTACTTTTCCTGCAAGAAAATTAAAAAAAAAGTTCGTTTTCACGAAATTGAGCAATAAAGTAAACTGAACGGTTTCGCACTAAAATAAACTGAACGCTTTTGATGTTTTTACCTTATTAGATCCTGATCACAGCGATGACAGCTGCTTTTATCAGCTCATTTCGTATTGTAGTATGGGAGCCTTCTCTTTGACAATAAGGGTCAACTGTGAGAGAGCACAGCATTGCGCCTAACGGTTGTCACAGCAAATGAGGGAATAGGGATGTCAAGGACGGGAAATGGGTGGTAACATGCTATAATATATACTAATTCATTCTATTTAGTTTTGTTTAATCTGTTTCAAAAGTGTTATGCTTATAAAAATTAAAAAAAATAAAATAAAAATTTAGAAATATATTTACAAAATTAAAAAACTAATGTTCGGGAGTAACATCACCCTGCCCTCGCTACGCCACTGGCGAATGAGAGGATTTCTCCCCAACGATCATACTACGGAGTCTAAACTCTATTCTCCCTACCACATCGACCGATCACGGGCGATCGTTATCGGTGACGTCACAACAGGGATCATCTGGTTGCTAGAGAGTGCATGATCTAGTGTGCGGTAGTGGTGTCGGCTCTGACTCTCAGGAAGGATGGATGGGAGCAGATCCACAATGGAAAGGAATGTTCCGTGTTAATTTTGTGTGACGTAGTAGGCTGTACAAATGTAAATACTGTAAATAAAATGTATGTTGTGTGATACGACCAAAATATATGTGCTGCGTAAATGGACGTGTGGAAATGGTTGGATAGAATACCAAAAGAAACCCCCAAATCAACCAAAATACAGTCCACTTATGGAGAAGCCCAGTATATCCACCCCACAACTGGCAGTATAATTTATCACTCCCCAATCGGTGTTGGTTAGGGTCCGGATGTTCTTTTGCTGCAAACGTGCAGCAACTTATTCAATAGTCCACCCGGGTAGTCTATAACCCACCTGCCTGACGAGCTTGCCATTTATAAAAGAGTGGCTTAAGCGCCACTCCTAAAAGCAAACCACCCACCAGATTGCAGGTTCCCCGTCCTGAGACCATCCAAGGGAATAAGGTCAAGTTTCCCGTACTCGGGAAGGAAGCTGACTGGCGGCGTTTAAATCAACCCGTTGTACTTCTCGGTAGAGGCTTCCAATCCGAGTAGTCTGATCCATTTAGCGTCGACGACCCAGTACAATAACTCAAAGACAAGACCGATGCAACCTACAAGAAAACCTCACAGAATCTATCTACTATACCATAACACCTAACAATTTCACTTACGACAAAGCTCAACATTCAGTTTCTTCAACATGGATACTATGATGTAGAAGGAGATTTTCGCTATTGAAGGATAACTTACCTAACTCATGTTCGATTTGTTGACCACTTGTTGACGGTTCTTGATCATCATGATGTTGCTGCCTACTAATTGATAGTTGCATAGTTTCGTCGTTTCCATCCGATCTGCGTTTTTCCGTATTCGGACCTCTATTGTGACTTATCAATCCACGACATGACTCACAAACACTCATCGTTTCGTCGATTTCATGGGTATATCCCATGGAATGAATTTTGTCTATTATCCTTGATGACATGGTACTTATGGCGGTTGCACTTTGGGTTGTTTATTTTAGCACAGCAGAATCTGTTGAATTTTGATTTAGATGATTGGTCCATTATGACACTTTTCAGAACTTCTTTTAATAACCTTTCGCAAAGAGAAGTAACACGTTGAATGTCACTGATTCACTTTCTTGTTTAGTTTATATTTGGTTTCGGTACAACTCTTGATTCGTTTTTTTCGATTAGGTAGTTCGATTCTACTAAATAGCCTTACCTAGTATTAGGTAAGAAAAGGGGCATAAACGTTTTGGTAGAAACTACAGTAGCATGTATGAAATGCGTGTTCTAATATTGTATATTGAGTCGTACAAATTAAGTTTCATTGTCTTTTGAGATGACAACATAGTCGTATAACCTTCACTGGTTTAGTTTTTGACAACAAAATACACTGACAAAAAAAATCAATGGGACATGAAAAAGTTTTTGTTAGAAAAACTTTGTTTCCTTAAAACTGCATAACTAGTGATGCATGAACGGTTGGTAGGGAACATAATTACCTATCTTGAGACAAAACTTTATCGAAATAAAAAATGTTGTTTTTTTTAAATCGACTTTGAATTTTTTTTAAATGATTTTTTTCAGTGTAGGGCTCATTTTGGTTTTTTCAATATTTTTTTCTTAAAACTTGATTTATTTTGCGATAATCACCTATACAACACTTTTTTGTAGGAGTAGTCATTTTTTAAAACACATTTGAAAAAAATCGATAAAAAAAATGAAGAAACTAAAGGCTCAAACGCAGTATTAGCGGAAGCGGAACGGCGACGGCAGCGGAATAGCTTAATCTGACTAAACCTGCTTGTCAGATAGAGAACTGTTTAGATTCAAGTAGATTCTAATTGGACATATCGACGTCATTTACGACAACTGTCAAACTTGCCGTTTCCGTTCCGTTTCCGTCCACATTACGTTTGGGCCTTCAGTATGCTAAGTGACTTATTTAGTCGTGGTCTACACACCCAGAAAGTTTCGTTGTAATCTGAGAAGGTGCTGCCAACATTTGTTCGAGTTGGCGCAAAAACCGTCAATAACAAAACTACTTTTCTTAAAATAAGTGAACGCAATATTACAGCAAGATGAAAACAAAATTTAGTGTTAAATTTGGCAATTGTAAGGCTTGTTCGCGACAAAATATGGACAGATTAAACTTTGAATTAAACAAATTTGATGTTAACAATCCAAGATGCATTTTTTATTCATTTAATTATGCATTATTAATCATCTTAAAACTTATTACAGTTACTTAAATATATTGCATGACAAAACTACGAACTTTTGCTTTTTACTCCAACCATTAGGGTTTGTGCAGACTTCTCTGCAACCGGTTTGACTACTTTTGCACAAGATTTTCGAAATTTTTCTATAGTTGTAGCTTGTTGTTTATATTGAGAGAGTTCTCGCCTCACGAGAGCCCACTACCTCTCAAAAGGTCGCAACTCCGGGCAGTGGGGTGGATTCATCTGTTTCGGTACAACATGGACTCCGTCAAATTTTCACGATACAACTTGTGAACCCGGATTTTAGCCGTCAAATTCTGTTTATCATTACGGTTCGGTACAGTTTTCACCTTGAACGACTTCATACCTTGCTGGAAGTATGCACGAAAGTTGGGGACAGTTTTATTTTTCTAGCCACAGTACATACCGAAAGATCAGGTCTCTTCTGCAATATTGGCTTGACCTTCGCGACCTTCTGGTGGTTCCTGAGATCCATTTTTGTTCCACTTCCAGCCTTGCTGGCTGTTGTCAAACATGTATCGAAAGTTTTAAGAACGTTATGGACAGTGCTTGCAGGAAAACCAAGCTTTTTCGCAAGATTTCTTACTGACAGATCCGGATTTTCATTGATGAAGTAATTCCAGCAATATACGTATTTAGGGTTGTCTAGATTTAGCCGCGAACAAGCCTTAAAGTGAAATCAACTACTGATTTCATTTTATGGTTGACATCAAAATAAGTTTTCAAATTGCTATCTTGATGATGTTAGACTTTTCTCGGGCATCCTTGGTATTGTAGTAGTAACTCATAATCGAATTCAAGAACGGTTTTATTTTTCAAGTCATCATCATCATTACTTTTTTATCAGTGAACTTAAATATCTATAAAGTGAGGTTTTGATACAACTTCACAGCGTTACGTCCATTTCTTCTAGCTTTTCCCATGAAATAGAAACGACATGGAGAATCATAACTCTTCCCTTGGGTGTATTCCCAAGTAACCCAAGCAATCAACACTATATTAGTATACACATATTTTTTATTATATTCGATGGGCCAATATGCCAAATGAGTTTCATTGAATGTTTTTGAAATATCTTTTGGCATATCAAAGCACATCGGAATCAACTGCCTATCATTCCTTCGAGGCCAACAAGAACGACGATTTATATTCCCATTCAGAGAGACAAATGAGGTGGAGAAGCGAGTGACTCTGATGAAGAGTTCTACATTTGTTCCACCCAGCGGACACTGTGGAAGTATCACACGGATCAAACGGCTGCATGCTTTGGTTGCCGAATGGATTAGCTCAATGCCAATGTTACGTTAACGTTTGCATAAAAAAAATGGACAAAAATTGCCGATTTTTCATGGGTTTACCTTCACCCGCACTGACGAAACTACCCATGCAGCATCAATCATAGTAGCTCACGAGTCAGCAAAATTTGACAGCTCTATCAGTCGAACTGTAACCGTGGTGGTAAAAACAGTGAAGCAACTCCGTTCAGAAGTGTGCGCTTTCAAAAAACGACACCCCGCCGCGTCGAAAACGGACACTTTGTGGACTTTGTGGACGCCGGATACGCCCGTTTCGGCATCTACAACATGCTCAAGACACTATTAGACAACAATCAGAGCATCGAAAGAAAGCCCGCTTCCGGACGGTCGACGACCCTGAGCGACAAGAAGCTCCAAAGGATGCCGAAGAGGAAGACCGAGGGAAAAGTGGCTACATCGCTGCGTGCGCTTGGCCGGGAGGTCGGTTTAACCGGCCAAACAGTGAAAAAGTGCCGCGAACATGAACATACACTTCAGGAAGCGGAAGTCGCGTCCACTGGTTTCGGAGCTGCAGGCAATGACGCAGCGGCAGCGGCTGAATAAGATGGTCAACTCGATTTTCGTATTTTACTTCCCCCACGAAGAAAGTGAGCTCCGAGGTGAAGTTCATTTCACACACCAAGTGGCTGGCCGCATCTGGTGTCGGCCCACTACTCGAAGCGATCGATGGAGCGGCTGAATATCAATGTGGTACCCAAGTCGGCGAACCCACCAAACGTCCCCCAGCTGCGTCTCATCGAGAATTTCTGGGCCAACCTGAAGCAAAAGATCTTTTCCAACAATTTTGTCGCGAAAACTGAGGAGGAATTGATAAATTAAACGAAGAAAGAATTCAAAAACATGCCTACACGTATGTTTTCGTCCACCATGGCGAAGGTTCCGGTTAACTGCCGGAAGGCCAAGGGCGTAGATTTTTTTTTGCAAGTAAGCTTAAATAATTACCTTCCATGGAAAATTTATCAAAAACAAATATCTGCTTTAGCTTTTTTTTTATCACCATCCGAAAGAGATCCATTTTTTTTAATGCAAACGTTATTCTTTCTCGTTCTCGATCAATAACGAAACCCGAATTGAATCACCGAACACAAATTCCGACGTGTTTATTTGTCGTCCAATTTAACTTCCCCTTTTTGCCCTGGTTTCTCGTCCTCGATATTACATACAAGGTGAGATCACTAACTGGGAGCTAAACTCTAAAAGTAAACACAACAGTGGAATAATTTCAACAGCACTTCAACTTTTCACTGATCTTCATGGACCGAAAGGTTAAAGCCCAAAAAAAACTGATCTTTATCGACAAGGAAAACGCCTCAACTCGAATGCTTCTCACCTAACATTTTCGCTGCATTGAACTCTAAGCGTTCCTCCGGATAATAGCATCTTGACAACATTAGCCAGTGGAAACTTCAGAGTGCAAGGCCAGAGAGGAAAATATCACCACACTTACACAAGAATCGTAATCATATCAATTTACAAACGTTAACCAGGAACAAACGTTAACGTGGAGAACCATGCAAACGATACCCGCATAGTGTCTGTCGTTACCGACAATTAAAACGTGATATCAAATGGGTTCCGCAAGTACGGTTAGGTCATAATGATTTGATTGTCGATGGAGCGCCGCTGACCTTATCCATCATCAGTTGCTTTTTATGACTCCCACCAACTCATGCGGTGATCGTTGATTCGAATTCTAAAGCATACTAATTGAATTGATTTTCGCAGCCCCTATCCTATTACTGAAAATTATCATAAAGTATAGAACAAGAAATAATTCTATTGTTCGATAATTTTAAATTTATATCTTCACATGTGATTTTTCAAACCGCAGTTCCACCGCTCACAAACTATCAACGTCACTGTTCAGAAAATTAAGTAAGGATGTTTGATAGGATTGCACGCAATAATTGCATACAAGATTACCGTTACGCACAACTCGATTCCGCGGATACACCGGTCCTGTTACCATGGCAACCGATTGCAGTTGCGGACGCACAAACAAATGCCACCCTCTTCAGATTACGTTTGAAGTAAACAAAACCGAACAGCACTTGCGAAGGTCAGTTTCAGCCAATCGCGGAAAAAAAAGTTTTTTTAAATGAACGACACCAAAGACTTTCTTGATCCGGACAACATCACCAATTCCGAATTTCGCGCAGAGATTAAAAACTGGATCGAAGAACAGGGAATAAACGCCAACCTGCAGCTGCAAATGAAGAAGGATTTGATCGATCAAATTAGCCGAACAGCGATGGGTTCGTTGATTGGTTCCGTAATTGGAACTTCTAATTATGAATTCTATTTTCAGGTCGAAAAATAAGTTTAAAAATGCAAACCCACCAGGGCATTGTGCTGTCGCCACTGGTTCTGGTTCTGAATACCTTGGTCGCGGAATTCCTGTACACTCAAAACTGCCACTTTTCTCTGTCGGTGTTCAGCAGCGAAGTTCCCTTCAAGAATACGTTGCCCGATTTCACAAAATCTAAAAACTTCAGGTTGAATCGAAACGAACTGAGGGAAATCTTCGAGGCGCTTGGAGTGCAGCACTTTTCCGGTCTGGTAGAGAAATACGAGGCCAAAACTACGAAGGATGGTGGAAAGTCCTTGCTCTACATAATTGTCAAGTCCATGCTGGCTTCAGTGAGGACGTATGAGGACAAGTTCAAACGATGGAAAAGTGAGGAAGCGGAGCGTGAAACGACCAAGACCATGCTGGATGGCTTGGCGATGGACAAGCTGCACAAGAACATAGAGAAATTGCTACAACGGATGAAGCTGGTGGAGAAGAGCATTGTGAGGGTTGAAGCTCTGCATCGGGAAGATGGGCCTCGCGATGAAGAGGAAACGAACTCGTTAAAGGTGTGCACAGAAAGCGTGTCCAGGATGGTTAGCCGCTTGGAACTCTATTCGAAGACGCTGGAAGATCTGATCGTGAAGCTGCAGATTCATGCGCCGGTTGAAAACGACGTGGTCGTGGAGGAGAAGGTTCCCGAACAAGCGAAGTCGGTTCAGGGGGAGCAAAAGAGTTATACAGACTTTTTGAACGAACTAAAGTCAACGGATAACGGCAGGAAATACGTTGCAAAGCTACAGAAGCAGGTGATAAAACTAATGGACAAAGAGAAGACACTGATTGAGGCGAAGTACGAGAAGAAGTTACACGAAGCGGAATTGGAATATAGATCCAAACTTGAACGGGTGCTTTCTGAGAGGATTAAAGAGATGTCCGTACCAAGAGAAGTGCAACGTTCTCCAAAACCGACGCAGCGGGTAAGCGAAAGCGAAGAAAGCGTTTACTTCATGAAGAAAATCGACGAGAAGTTGAATCAATTGCACCAGCACGAACGAAACGTCGACGAGAAACTGGTAACACTTAAGAACGATCTACAGAAGCACGAAATGAAGCAAAGTAAATATTTCCAATCCCTTAAGGCAGCAGAGACAAAGGAAAAGAAATTACTGGTTCTGCAGGACGTCGAAAGACAACTGTTGGCAACTTTCGAAGATGAAACGCAGACAATCATTCGAAATGCTAAGGCGACGATCGAGCATTTAGAAAGCGAAAGTGACAAGATTAATCGATCCTTCCAGCACTACTTGCAGAAGCAGCGCGAGGACAAGCGCAGGCTGAACGATGAGAAAGTCCAAATTTGGCAGAAATATAACGACGAGAAGCTGGAACTGAATCAACGTGAGCTAATGGGAATCAATGGCCATCGAACGCAGGAGGTTGTTGCGATAAAGCAGATTGATCAGCTCCATCAGGATGAAATTCCGGAGATTGGGGAGTTCGAGAACCCGTTCAAGAATTTCGATCCACACAAGTATCTCCGTCGACCGAAAATATCCAACATAGTCCTTGATAGCCCGAAACAGCACAATGTTGTTGATGTGGCTGTTAATACCACTATCGATTGTACTAGCTTACAACCACACACGATTGAAGCAAGGAAATCGGTCAGTCCCAACATTCACCTTCTGGAAAGCGCTAGATTGGATCATCAAACATCAAAGTCGGTGGTGCATGTTGTCGACCCTGAACCAAAAACCGCGGAAGCAACAGCACCTAATAATCTCAAGCTGAACCTTTTGGAAAAGGAGCAATCTGACTCGAAGCTCAGTGAGCTTCTTGCCAAGGACACGCTGAATTTGAAGCGAAGTATTGAGGAAAACCTACAGAAACTGGACCAGATGAGCAAAACCTACACCAAATCGACGACCTCCTCCAGTGAACAGGATAGGCAACGGACGTACGATGTGAAGCCAGCCGAAAAGAGCTTGGATGACTTGTCAAGCGGAGCGGAACTGGGTCTCTCCGATGATGAATCGAGCGCAGTTAGTTTAGGAAAACGAGCCGCCGACCTGGTGGATTTGGACAGTACCAAAGAACTGCTGGAGTACGCTAGGAAGAATTTTCCTATCGCTGACACGAAGGACGGTCCGGAAACGAAGAAAGATTCCCTTGATCTGGGATCGCTAGGATCACTGAGTGATTTGGATGTTAGTGTGGACAGCAAATCAAATGCTGCTCAAGCCATCGAGCGAGAGGATAGCGTGAATGATATACTGGAAGACATTTCTACCGGTAAGAGATCATTGTCTGATAAGAGCTGGAATTAACCATAAAGAGTTTAGATACTAAGGCCATCGGATACAATAAAACCTAACATACGTAATGCGAATTTAAATGAAAGAAATCTTCGTTTAATGCACAACAATCACTAAGCAAATTTAACGCTAACTTACGAAAAATTAAGGAAAATAGGTATCGAGTTGTTCACCCCATACGGTTGGAACTTCCGAAGCGACTTATCTCAATAACCCTTCCTGCCTCTGAAGCGCTGTCGAGTATCCAGCTATGGAAGCAATAAACGACATTCCAATAAATCCAAAACAAATAAAACATCTTAACCCTCGCACTTACCATTGACCGCTTGCACTCGAAGAATGTATTCCGCAGGGCATGGCATTCGCTCGGAACGGATCCATCGGTACGGGCCAGACACTCGCGGGGTAGCTTGTGTTCCTGAAAAAAAAACAACTGTTCATTGAATTGATTCGATTGTATTGGGAAGTAATGTTACCATTTTGCAACAATCGCTTTGCAGCAGACACATCTTCAAATCGGCCCGTACTCTGGCGCAGGCCGTCTCATCTGCCAGTTTTTGGGATCCCTCGTAGCGCATCATCTTGAAAGCGATTTGATTCTTTGGGATTTAGCAGTTTGCTAGGAAACAAGCACCAAAGTGGTTAAAACTTAGAGAAAATTCACGATTTTCACGAGAGAATCCAAAAACGTCCCGGTACACAGAAATAATTGCACAAGTTTGTTTTGATTATTCGCTCCATCGGTCATTGACAAGAAAATGCGCAGGGTTCTATTCAAGCGATTCAAACAGCTGATTTTGACATTTCTCGACGTCATAATCGCCGGGCAGTTTGTTTACTGCGCTCAGGGATGCCATATTCACAGACATGTCTGTAAATTTGCAGACTTTTCATTTTTGTTGCAGACTTTTCCAACGATACAGACATTTAGCAGACATTTTATTTAAGTTGCAGACTTTTACAGACATTTGAAATATTTTTTAAATCTCAAATAAGAGGTATTTCTGAAGTTCGAATTTAAAATGTACAAGGATCTGAACTGTATTGTAGATACGGTAAGAAGCTATGTTGAAATATTTTTTTTTAAACATCGTAGGTATCATTTAAAGTAAAAATCCTTGAAGAAACAAAAGCGGTGATAATATGGAGTCCCTACTTATGGTAGTGTTCAATCCCATGTGAAAAATTATTGTCAAAGCGTTGGTTATATTGGTCTTTGCCACTAAATCACAACGAAAATCAAGGTTCACAACAATACAAATCATATTTGAGAAACTTACCGTAAAAAGGGGTTGCTGAGTATTTGCTCTAAAGCCCAGTCGGTTGCCACTCGGGGGACAGAACAACTGTAAAAGTTCTGAGCTATTGAAATAAATCTTAAAACTCTGAATTTTCCAAAGTACTACTAAATGCATCATTTCAGTATATTTGTACTAGGGATTAAGAAATATATCCCTGAATTAGTCCTAGATTCCTAGAAGTATAGAAAGAAAAGACCCACAATTTAGGGTACATCATGGAAAGTTTAGAAGACGACTTCCCAGAGCTTCGGGAAGACAATTCCCGATGAAGAGACTTCCTCAAAACAAATAACTTCCCGGATGGAACCTTCTCAGAAGTATTGGAAGCAAGCAGTTCAAGCAAGAAGAACCTTCAAAAATTCCAGACCAGACATTATTGAAGTTCAAGATCATACTTACCAGAATTTCAGGGCAGAACTTCACCAAGAACCAGGAGAGGACTTATCAGAGCATCAGGACGAAGTGGAGGGAAGAGGACTTCTTTGAAGTTAGGAAATTTTCAGAGATTTTGGAGTTCATCCCAGAAATTCAAGATTGAACTACTAAGAAGTTCAGAAAAAAACTTCCCCAAATTTTAGACGGGAACTAACCAGGAATGGCACTACCAGGAAGCACATTTAATTTCTCAAAAATTAGGAAAAAAAATCCTTAGAGATTTCTCAAAATTCTTTAGAGAGAACAGAATTAATCTTTCCAGGAGCATTGAGGGTAATTCTTTCTAATTTGAGCAAGAATTTTCCAATAGTTTCGAAACAAACTTCCTCAGAGTTATGGAGAAAACTTCCCAAAAGTTTTAAAGTCCAGGAAGAAACTTCAAGAACAAATTTAAGAGAATTTTCCTAGAAATTTTGGAGACGGCTTTGCCAAAGTTTCAATTAAAGTTTCCTCGCAGTTTAGAATGAGACCAATCAGAAGTTTGGAAAGAATAAGCCCAAGAAAAAACTCCCCCGAATTCCAGAAAGAAACTTACCAGAGAGGGCAATACCTGTAGAATCAAGAAGGAGTTTTTTTTCAAAAATTCAGTAAAGAAATCCTCAGAAGTATACACAAGAGGACTTCTCAGAAGTTCCTAAGATACCAAAAGTTTAGTTGTAACTATCCAGAAGTGCTAAAGAGCGTCCCTAAAGTTTCGAATCGAACATTCCAGCATTTCAGAATGAGGACTTCTCGAAGTTCAGAAAATCCCATATGTACAGGTAGATACTTTTGATAAAATCAGAAAGAATCTTTCCAGAAGTATAGGGGGAGCTTTCTAGTAGTTCAAGCAGGAACTTTTCAGAAATTCAGGAACAAACTTCCCCGAAGTTCAGGAGAATACTTTCCTTAGATTCAGAAGAGAACATCTCGGAGGTTCAGAAAAGAACTTCCCTTAAGTTCAGGAAGAGACTTCTTACAACTTTAAGAAGCATTTCCAAGAAATTTTGGAAAGTACTTTCCCAAAGTTTTGCGGAAATTTTCCTCGTAGTTCAGGATGGGACTAATCAGAAGTTTAGAAAGTAACTGTGTTCAGGAAAAAAAACTTACCAAATGTTTCTGGAGGGTAAGGTTGGGTTCTTAAATGTGAATTTCGAAGAAAATAAGAAGTGACTGCCAGGACTGTCATGAGCAATTTTTTCTGAAGTTCTGGAGGAAACATACAATCTAAGAAAAATATGCACAAACGTTTACATAATCACACATATAGCGAAAATGGCATAACTCGCTCTCTTATTACATCTTCTCGTTGAAAGAAGTCTAATTTTGTGAAAAAAAATTACAGACTTCTATAGACATTCCCAGACATTTCAAATTTTTATCACAGATATTTGAAAAATATATCTGGCATCCCTGACTGCGCTCATCCATCGTCTGGCTGATTAGTTTTCGTTCGGTTTCAACCAGTTTTGAAAGTTTTCTGATAGTGGTTTTGTTAGTTTGGAAATTAAATTATATTCCGATAACCTATCTAAAGCGTTACGTTACGGTGAGTAAGCCAACATCAGCACAATTTGGTTAAATCGTCCTGGTTGCCCCTAACGCAGAGTAGTTTGTTACAATTTTTATTGGAATTTATTCAGAGTGATATAAGTATGCAAGACAAACTCGGATTCACGTATATTCATTAAACGCTGGCCAGACTGAGCAGCTGGCCAGACAAACAATTCATAAGCCATCACCTTGGTTTGGGTCCCCTCTCATTGCTCCATTCCGGGTAATGAGAAAGCGGACTCACTTGCCAAGGTGGGCGCTATGGCAGGCGATATTTATGATCGACAAATCGCCTTTAACGATTTTTTGCTATTTTCCGTCAACAGGCCTGGGATGCAGGGGATTTGGGCAGATGGTAACATTCCATTCTCCCACAGGTATCGAAAAAATCGTGGTTCAGAGGGTTGAATATTAGCCAGGATTTTATCAAGGTAATCCCGAATAAAAATTTACATCAGGCTGATGTCTGATTTCAATGTCTACATCAACATGAAATTCAAATGTACATCTTACGTTGAACATTAGAGATCAGATCGATTTCGCTGTATTTAGGCAAGGTAACATGATGTTCACATCAGACATTTTCAAACAAATTTTTTCTAATCCAATGTCCCTTTGACGTCATGATTTTGACATTCAAATAAAATGTTTTTCTGATGGTTTAAGATATCAAAGCATATTGATGTTTTCAAACGTATTTGAATAAAACAGCACAGTCAAAGGATTTTTGATGTTTTCAGATGTATTAAAGGTTATGAATAAACATCTTACATATGTTTTCAAGTGTCGATTTTATCCAATAAAAGAGATGATGTATGATGCATTCAGATGTAGAAAAACGTGACGGTGTATCGTTTCCGGATGTTTTCAGTTGTAGATAATAACGTTAAAACCAAATAATCTGAAAGCATCAAAATCACATGTTAGGCTAAGGTAAATTTTTATTCGGGTGTTGAGTAAAGTACATAAAGTAAATATGCACCAATATCGCCAAAACATATACGATTCACACTTAATTCTAATGGCATCGGATATTTACCGATATTTTATGAGTACAAAATTTTACATCTATAAGAACATGGATTTCAACGCAACGTGGGATTGTTATGACACAAGATGTATTCTGGCTTATTATGAATACAACATTTTACTTCACAAAGACCTTTGATTCTATTGTAACGTTTCATTCTTATGTTGGAAGAAGTTTTCTAATGCTGTAGACCTGCAGTCTTTTACAGCAGAATGAAGTTTATTTCTAAGGTAACGGCCAATTATAATGTCATCAGATGTGTTTAGATGTCTTAGGTACACAACATTTCACACATACATAACGTTTGATTGTCATGTAATTTTAGATTCTAGTTTTATAAGACGTGTTCTGATGTTAAATTTAACATCATCAATACGTTTGTTTTTAATGTGAAGTTTAAATATGTTGTATTTATATGTACTAGGGCGTTACTTTGAACTCTGAATACATTTAGAATACGACAACCCACATTCAAATTTAATGTTTGGAAGATGTCTGCTAATATTTTTTACATCACCATTTCTATTTGGGATGTGTCGTCTAATGTCCAATCACTATTCGTAAGGCTCTCATTTATATTGAATAGGGCTAGCTGAAAGGATACGAACAAGAAAATCGCCAATTAAATGGAACATTGGGCAGCATAGGCCACTTTCTGAGCGCGAAACGGAATGAAACCTGCACCATTCGATTCCCAAGAGTTTTTAATATAAAATATGCTTCTATGCGGGCAAAAAAGCGGCGTGTTTAGTTATATGGGTGCCAACTCAATAAGACACATTTTTAGGGGTAAATGGGGTAAAATGGACCATTTCCCGGGCTCGCCGCAGAATGAAACCAGCACCATTACATTTTTTTTGGCAAATTTCCCATAAGAAATCATATACCTAGTTCAAGCAGCAAATCCAGCGGCGTCTCATCTCTGGGAATTTGGGTCCGTTTTTTTCCCGCTGTGCACTGGTTGAACTCCGGTGATTGCAGGTGTTCTCGGATGCTTCGATCTGCGCCCACGAAGTTAACTCTGTGGTCAGACCAGATTTCGCTGCAAAGTCCACGACGACCACAGAAGCGCTTGAGAGCAGCCATGAAGGCACTTGTGGGCAGATCTGAAACTGCTTCTAGATGTACTTCCTCCGTTGCAAGGCAAGCCACGTAGCCCTTTTGGTACTTAGCTGTTCGAAAATTGGAGGTTCGGAGAATAATCGGACCAGCGTAGTCCACACCACAATGCACGAAAGGGCGAGCCGGACTCGTCCAGACTGAAGGCAAGCTTCCCTTTAGATGTGTTGCAGTTTTCGCATACATTCGACAGCAGCTCGTCACAAAGCCACGTACCACTGTTTGGCAGCCAAGGATCCAATATCTCTGGTTGAAATTTGCGATTATCAGAGTTGGCCATGCGTGCAAATTTCGAAGGTGTACTTTGACAGAAGCAGCTTAGTGTACCGGTGCTTCTTCGGTTTAATAACTGGATGGCGGACGTCATACGGTTGACTAAATTGTGGAGACGACCACCAACCCACAGTGTGCCATCAGCATCGATGAAGGAAAACCAGACCATTGACAAGCCTATATCAATAGCAGTAATTGACAGTTGACAGGATGTCCTGGTCCCAAATTGATTTGGGCCCGCTGTCACTTGCAAATAGAAGCCTAATCATTTGTTTTGGTTGTTTGTTTTCTTTCTGCTTTGTATGACGTGTACAACGAAAACGAGCAACAACTTACAAAACGTAAACGAGCAACAACAGACACAACTTACAATGTTGACATTATTTTGACAGGTGAGCTTGCTGAGATGTTGTCTACGTGAAAAAGTGGCCCTTGTCATAGGCCTGAGGGAAACAGAGTCTTTAGTTTGCTATTGCCTGGAAGCGAAGTTATCTTGACCAAACAGACAATATCCTTCTGGAAATAGTCGTGTTGAGCTGTTCGCGCCAGTTGAAAGCATGCTTTGTTGATTTATTTCGAGGTGAGCAATCCCTCCAGCCAAGCTGCACCGTTTCGTCGAGCCAGGCCATTGTGCCGCAGACGGTTGATCCAGCACAAAATACGCCGAATGTGAGCCAAATCAGAGTAACGATTAGGTAGCAAAGTAAGTGTTTCGTGGCCCCCTCTAAAGCCCGATTCAAAGTAAATTTGAAGGCATTCAAGTGATCATAACTCATGAATTAAACAACATACACGGTTGATTAAGACGTTAAACAAAAGGTTTTTTATTCAACTTTTAAAATATAATTAACAAGTTACTCCACTTTACCGTTTTGAACGAACTGGCGCACTTTACTTGTGATCAATGCCATTATGATCTGCACAGTCGCTGGTGACACTGTACCGGTGAACTTATGCCACTTTAAATGCATTTGATGTGCATTTGTCACTTCTTTACCGCATCCTCGAAGTTTTCGCTTGACAATTGCCCAATATTTTTCGATCGGTCTGAACTCATGCAATTCGAAGGATTAATCTTGGTGACGAAATTAACGTTGTTTGCAGATGTCTTCGATCGGCCTTACTGATGATGCTGACCATTTATCTACTTCGGAGAGCCAGGTAGGGCCCCTCTACCATAATGGATGCCCCAAAAGTTCCGAAGGTGTGCTGCCTCGTAAGGGAACATTCGGCCAGGTTTTCTGCTGATTACACATGACGCCAGTGCTTCCTGGGCAGATGTTGCAAGATCTTGGAAGTGCAATTGGTCACGCACGTTTTCCGCTTTCTTAGCAGTGACCAGAGCCAGTGAAGCACGATTTTCGAATCACGCTACGCAAATAATTCCACCTACAAATGTGAGAACGAATCCGTCACCTTGATTATTAAGTCGACGAGTAGTTCGGCTACCAGTAGTTCCAGACGTGGTAGTGAAATTTGAAGGATGAGAGTCACCCTGATCCTAGCCACCACCAGATTAGTTACAATTATTCCTTCTTGGTTCGGAGGTGTCTGCAAATCCATGAAGTTGCCTTGATAGTGCGGAATCCATCTCTCGATCCAAATCCTCTCAATATGGTGCAGCGATTCCTTTAATTCGATCCACTCCCCTAGGATGAAGGCTAGAAGTGGATCGTCCCAACTCAAGTCATAGAGCCACGGATGTTGGAACAATATTTTCATTCGAATGATCACCGGTGCAATCCAGCCGAAAGGGTCGAAGAACCTTGACGAGTCGGAAAGAAGTTGAGGTTTGGTATTCACGCTGTCGATGTTGAAGGTTAGCTTGAAACTGAATACGTCAAGGCAACGCCACTTCGTCTCAGCGATGAACTGTTGATAGTGTTGCTTTAGGTCGTGATCGATGCTGAACTTCCACTCCATGGACTTGAACCGCCGGATGGCAGCAGGTATCGATGCACCAAGTTCTGGCTTGGTACAGTCGAACTATGTATCGCCCTGATTCAGTCTAGGACAAGGTGGAGTGGAAATGCTCGACAGCACGTTGCTCATCCGGGGTAAACTGCTTGGATTTAGTTAATTGATGTTGGTAGGCCGAGTATCGCACGACCCTCGGTGGCATGTGATGTGTTGATGTGGCCACCAACCCGGTAGCCGAAGACGGAGTTTTGCGCAATGGGTATACCGCGACCGCCGTACGGGCCATCTGTACTTCTAGAATAGAAAAGAACACAATTAACATAATATCAATGTTACGGCGTTCATTGCAGCCTGGTGCGAGAGGTGCCTCGGCTAAAGGATCCGAAACCAGGTCGTCGAATCGCGATGCTATCTGTAGCGTGATTGCTCCCGTTGTCTTACTGGGCTTCCCTTCGGTGATACTGCTGGCGAGAATGCTAGCGTTGCGCCTTTCCAGGCCAAGACGTTCGAAGGTTTGCTTACTGATCAACGAATTCTTACAGACAGAGTCCACCATTGCCCGTACTTCGTACAAGACCTTGTTTTTTCTCAACAGCTCAACGACAGCCGTAGGTAGCAAACTGAGGAAGTTCACTGAACAGCTGGTTTTGAGATCCGTTACATACGATGCCACCGAAGCCGCTTCTTTCGACTCTTCTGCCATAGTTTGATGCTGCTGTTTCTTTTCGGAGCTGGCCGGAACTAGAGGCAGAGCTGATTTCACTTATGCAGAGCAGTGAATGATTCTCTGCAGTTTGCACACGATTGTTGAGGTGCAATTCTTCACAATGTGTGGTGCTTTGAGGCAATTAAAGCAGATCTGAACTTGCTGGGTGAATTCTCGTCGATCGTTTATCGGCATCCCTTTGATGCCGGGGCACTGGTATATGATGTGAAGCTCTGAGCACTGTGGGCGGGATGCTGGGTTCCTGCCTGAAAGCTTTGGATAATTTTGCTCGACGAAACAGTCTTCGTGTTTTGGTCCATCCGCCGGTCTTGCCCTTCTTAATCGTGATGTCAGTTCCCTTTTTGGAAAAGGATGCGCAGGTTTCCAAAGGAGCCTGCCAGCTTATATAAGACTCTGTATCCTACGAAAATTAGAACCTTAATTTTTATGTAATCTCCCATTTTGTTCCATTCGAACTCATCGCAATTTTTCTACCTTTTCTAGACCATGATCAGCCGCCTGCGCCACGTGCGGCGCTTCAGCAGCCAGTCGCCTTCTCTAGACCCAGGCATCCGAATCTACTCATGCAAATCTCGGGAAAAAGTCCCCCTGCAGCTTCCATCCGAACGCATCGCATCATTCTACACCTGCGGTCCAACGGTGTACGATTCGGCCCACATCGGCCACGCCAGCTGCTACGTCCGGCTGGACATCCTCCAACGCATTTTGAAAGATCACTTTCGAATAAATCTCGTGACCGCCATGAACATTACCGACATCGATGATAAAATCATCAAACGAGCCACCGTTTCCGGCAAACCCTGGGCGGACGTCGCACGTCACTACGAACAGGAATTCTGGAGCGATCTTCAACGACTGAACGTCCAATCGCCTGATATCAAACTAAGAGTTACGGAACACATTCCTGCCATCACTGCATTTATACAGTCGCTCTTCTCCAACGGCTTTGCATACAAATCTACGGACGGTTCCATCTACTTCGAAACTGCCAAGTACCCACAATACGGCAAACTCCAAAATATTCCCGCCGATCAGGAATCTCCAGTAGGAGGGAAAAAGAACGCCGCCGACTTCGCTCTCTGGAAACCAGTCAAGCCGGGTGAACCATCGTGGAAGTCGAGCTTTGGACCCGGCAGACCCGGATGGCACATCGAGTGTTCGACGCTGGCATCGCAAATCTTCGGTCGTCATCTGGATTTCCATGCCGGGGGTTTGGATCTTCGGTTTCCTCACCACGAAAACGAGGAAGCGCAGAGTTGTTGCTACCACAAGGTTCAAGACTGGGTGCGATACTGGATCCATACCGGGCAGTTGCATCTGGAAAGTCAAACGCACAAGATGTCCAAATCGTTGAAGAATACAGTCAGCATCGGTGAATTGTTGGAAAAGTTTTCCGCGGATGAGTTCAGGATGCTTTGCCTGTTGTCACACTATCGAAGTGCGATAGACTTTGGCGACGAGTCGATGACGGTGGCGACGAATGTTCTGAAGAAATTCCGCACGTTCTTTGATGATTCCAGTGCGTACGTCGGTGGGCTGAAGCCGGCGGCCGCCATCGATGCGAGCCTAATACGGGCAAAGGTTCACGAGGTTGATACGAACATTGAGAAGTTCCTGCGGAACGACTTCAACACGGCCAGTGTGGTGACAAGTCTGGGCGAGCTGGCGTCCGTTGTGAACAAATCGATGAACCAAAGATCCAACGGGTTGGTTGGGGGATCCGAAAGCGGTACCGTTCTGGGTGTGAGCAATTACATCCGTAGCAAGCTGGGCCTGTTTGGATTGCAGGAGTTTGCTGGTGAGGGAGTTGCGAGAGGGTTGGGACTGATGAGGGTTCGATGGAGCGAGTTATTGATGGGATGGTTCAGATTAGGACATCCATTCGGGAGCAAGCGATGGAGAGTAAGGATCGCAGACTGTTTGCCCTGTGTGATCGCATCCGGGATCGGCTGAAGGAATTGGAGGTGGAGGTAAAGGATCATGGGAATAGTTCCTCGTGGAAGTATGTGAAGCGATGAGTATGAGTTAGCGGGCGAAAGGGTGGAGTAAAGGATTAGAAAAGTTACCGAGTTGGTTGATTATTATTGATCGTAGGGATATCACATTTCACACACGTTTGGAATTAATAAATACCGTGAAGTACCCTTATTCCGTTCGCCTAAGGCCTTGTATAATGTTTTAAAGCTGTCAAAACAACAATGTTCAAACAGTTGATGACCTTTATAATGCAATATGCTTTAAATTTATTCTTCTATTCATTAAAAATAAGGATCACAAAATCAACGTTCTCATATTTTCCAAAACAGTTGAAAACAATTTGCACAATTTGTCCCTAATTCCAATCGCTAAAAATAGCATTGTTTCTAAATACGTTCATTTGTGTTCCTAATTCTAATCTCCCTTAATTATTCGGATATGAAATTGTCAGCTCTAACGTAGAGTGCTGTCAGTCGTTGCGAATCAAAACAAACCCAAAAAAGGAGAGAGTTCCTCTCCCATGTGCGCATCAAAACAGAGTGCGTACAAGTATATCGTTAGAATAACTATCACAAAGCCATCAGTACATGAGCGCTTTCCAAACGTCACCTTTTGCCGTTTGAGGTGGCGGATTCGTTCGTGCCTCGGCCTACCCCGCAGTGGGATGTTAGGCAAAGGGTGACGTCCTTGGTTCGAGTACTACGTTACCCATGCCCTTTCGCTCAATGTTCAATACATCTGTTCTATTTCCAACCTACCGACACTGACGGAACTTTCTACACTTTCTCGTCATATCTTTCATTCTAGCAAACATTACTGTCCACTATTGGCTCCTCATGGTGATGAGCAAACATCTCCTTCTACATCATTTTATCAAGTTTTCGGCAATTTATTTTCTTTCTGCTTTTTTGTTTGTTTGGTTAAATCCTTCAACTGTTTTTTGTCTCTGTCTTTCATCTCTTTTCTTTTGACTTTCCATCTCTACTTTTTTCTTCGCGTTTTCAAGGTTCATCCATATAGAGACGATAGGCCTGGCTAGTAACTACCAAAGGTGGTGAATGCTTTTCGAAGTAACGTTTTGCTGGACCAGCAGTTGACGCAGATGGTTTTCCGAATGAAGCATCAAAAGCATCATGATTGCTTTCCTCTGAGTCTTCCGGTGCTTCGGAAGTTGGATGAGATGGTTCTGAAAATATTCAAAATATTTTAAGGATATTACTTAAAACACTTATGATTCATGCTCACCTTTATCAAATCCGTGAAACAATGACTCGGCTGAATTGGTTTTGGTAAGAGATGTTTCATCCAAAGCTCCTTTAGCTTTAAAGATTCGTATCTTTAACAGCTTCATGCCACTCTCCAACAGAACGACAGCTTTCGAATATTCTTAGTTGATCCGGTGATAAGAACGATTCGAGGCGCTTTACAAAGTAATCATTATCAGCATCATTTTCCAGTTCTCTCGTTTCCGTTGTTGGAACCACAGTGTAACGATGTGGAACAAGCGTACCTGGTTGCACGGGTGACTGTTAGATGGGACACGAGTTGCCAACACGGAATGAGAGGAGAGTCCGCATCACTGGTTGGGATTGAAGAGCGACGACGAGAAGCGAACGGACGTTGACTAAGGAGCGATTAGATATTGATACAGTAGACGATTTACAATGGCGACGAGGATGTTAATTGGTAAGGAAAGTTTATCTGTGAGAGGTATCTGATGCACCAACTTTGAAATTTGTATTGGTTTTGGGTGAAAGACGGAAAAGGTTGTTTTTCTAGTTTTCGATTTGACTGCCGACCGAGCCAAATGAAAGAAAAAAATGGCTGAAATAATGTGTTTGTGTATGGTAGGGGAGGAAAAGAGAGAGTATACCTAAGCTGTACTAGTGTACTAGAGAGGAGAAAGCTTCCGGTTTTGCTTTCTGGAGTTTAATATTTATAGAAGAGGGCTTCGTGCTACAAAAAAAATGAGAAACGGCTTTGTGCTGAAAGAGACGATGCTTCGTGCTGGAATAAAAAGAATTGGCTTTGTGCAAAAAGAGAGATGGCTTCGTGCTGAGAAAATAAAAAGGAAGTTGACTACGTGTTGAACGAAAGACATAGCTTTGTGCTAGAAAAGGACGGCAGCTTCGTGCAATGCAAAAGAGAAGATCACTTCGTGTTGAAATGAGAGAAATATAGGTACATATCTGATAAGTGACAGAAAGCTACGTGTGGGCTACGCTGTGTTCCACAGTTTTATTTTATATAGGTAAACAAACCTTGATGAGTGTCATTTGATGTTGGATTTGCTCCAATTTTGTTTTATTGATCATATTATGACGACAGCTTATAAAACGCTCACTAACATACGGTGTGATTTTAAAATGAAAGAAATGAATTGTTTTTGTAACTATATTGATGTTTTATCTTGGTTTTGTTCTAGATGCGGCAGCAATGCCACCGTTCAAAGCCGGTGACGATCCGAGAAACAACTGGATAAAATGGAAGAAAGCCCTGGAACGGTTTCTACGAGTCAATAAGATCGTAACGGATGAAGAGAAATATGATTTGTTGTTGGTATTGGGAGCTATAGAGCTACAATCATATTATGATAAGGTTACCAAATGGGAGGTCCGCCGTTCGGCAACCGATGACAATGCCGAAGCAGTTGTTTTACAATATGAGTCAGCCGTAGCATCCCTCGATGCATATTCTGCACCCCAACTCAACAAGCGGTTTGAACGGCATCTTTTCCGTGCATTGAAACAGGAAAATCAGGAGCCATTTGAAGAGTTCGTGTTCCGGCTTAAAGAACAGGCGAATCGCTGTTTGTTTACGGAAATGGACGATGCCATCGTTGATCAGATCATAGAAGGATGTACGTCAGCGGAGCTGCGGAAGAAGTTATTGACCGAGGACCTAAATTTGTACGAAACCACTGTTCTTGGGAAAACTTTGGAGGAAGTCCAGAAGCAAACAAAAGAGTTTGCAAAACCATCAACATCATATGGACCGTCTAGTATCGAAGGATCAGTAGTACAAAAGATTTCGGCAAGGTTTTCTGATAAGCGTGCGATTGCAGGAAGCTCTCGAAAGTGTTACAATTGTAACAAGGTGGGCCATTTGGCGAGAGAAACAGAGAAGTGTCCGGCTAAGAAGGTTAACTGTCATGTGTGTGGAACGGCTGGACATTTTGCAGTGTGCTGCCGAAAACGAAAATATGATTCGGCAGGGTCACATTCGATTCCGGATAAGAAAGCCAGAGTTCATGCTATTACATCGTCGCAGGACAAACGAGATGGAGTGTTTTTTGTTCGTAGTGGGCAAGAATTAGACGAGATACTTTTGCTAGACCTTGGAGGAGTCAAGGCAGAAATGCTGGTTGATTCTGGTTCTCCGGCGAACATAATCAATACGGATACATACGAGATGCTGAAACGGAAAAATTCGGCAATGATGAACGATAGAACACCACGTCAAGAAGAGCTGAAATTTAGATCATTCGCGTCAAATGAAGAAATACGTTTTAGCAGAGTTTTCGAAGTCGAGATAAAGATCCCAGCCGAAGATACTGGAATTTGGGCCCATATCCTAGTTGCTCCAGAAGAACAAGCTAATCTCTTGAGCAAAGGAACCGCGTTTGCGTTGGGAGTGTTGAAAATAGGATACAACGTTAATCATGTGTCAGATTCATGCGTAACCTCCGAAAATGAGTTTCCTAAGATTCCGAACGTACTATTACGAGTGCAAGTGGATGAAACAGTTCGACCGGTAGTGCAGCCAATTCGGAGATTCCCGATAGCCATGGAAGCAGACGTCGAGGAAGCCATCCAGAACCTGGTTGGAAGGAACATCATTGAAAGAGCGGAAGGTCCCTTGACATGGGTGTCTCCCTTGGTGCCTATTCGGAAAACCGACGGGAAACTCCGTCTCTGTGTAGACATGCGGGCAGCCAACAAAGCCGTAGAGCGCGAAAACTACCCTATGCCAAATATCGATAGCGCAATAGCCACAATAACGAAGGTAAGTAGGATGATTAGTTCCTTTTACAGAGTACTTATGATTAATTTTGTACAAGGCCGTGAAGATGTCGAAAATTGACCTCGAAGCCGCTTACTACCACTTCGAGCTGCATCCGGACAGTAGAGCCATCACAACGTTTGTAGCAAGAAGTGGCGTTTATCGTTTCCGTCGACTCATGTTTGGTATAAAGTCTGCGCCAGAACTGTTCCAACGTGAGATGGAAGCCTTGTTCCGTGGTATAAAGGGACTAATTGTCTATATGGATGACTTGTTGGTACACGGTGAGACCATAGAGGCTCATGATGAAGCTTTGACCGAGGTTTTGGGGCGTATTCAGGCGATGAATATGAAAGTTAATACACATAAGTCAGTCTTAGGAGTCAAAGAGGTCACTTTTCTAGGGTACCACATTTCTGGAGAGGGTATTCGTCCCACAAATGAGAAAATTGCAGCTATACAAAACTTACAGTCGCCAACGTCGGTCTCGGACCTTAGGTCATTGTTAGGCTTGATAAATTTTTTGGGAAGGTTCATACCAAATTTGGCAGATCTGATGAGACAGCTACTCATAAAAGGCTGCAACTTTGAGTGGGAAGAAAAACATAACAAAGAACTAAATAAGCTGAAGGAACTCTTGGGAAAAGTGGAATCATTAGCGTTCTTTGATCCACTAGATGAAACCTTGTTGATAACCGATGCGAGTCCATACGGATTAGGCGCCATATTGATCCAGGTTAAAGCGGGCATTCTTAGACCAATCTCTTGTGTATCAAAGAGTCTGACTGCGTACGAGAAAAAATACTGCCAAACAGAGAAGGAGTGCTACGCTATCATTTGGGCGATGGAGAAGCTGTTCATGTACCTTTACGGGCTGCATTTCACATTGATCACGGACTGCAAACCACTTGAGTACCTCTTCAATAGAGCACAATCCAAACCGTCAGCACGGATTGAACGATGGATCTTACGGCTACAAAGCTTCGACTTCACGGTGAAATACGAACCGGGACAAGGAAACCTAGCTGACTCGTTATCCAGACTTTCGCAGTTACAACACTACACAGAAGAAGGCACAGATGTTATTGCATGGTTGTCGGAAGAGATCAAACCATCAGCAATATCCATCGAAGAAATCGAGAAGGCAACACTAGAAGGTGAGGAACTACAACAAGTGAAAGAAGCTGCTTATTCTGAAAATTGGGACCAAGTCACAGCTGAATATAAAACAAAACCTGTTCGTGATGAGTTAAGCCTATTCGGTGAGCTAATTTTGCGTGGAGACCGAATTGTGATCCCTAAGCAACTACGCGGAAAAGTTATTGACATTGCACATATGGGACACCAAGGCGGTACAGCAATGAAAGCTCTGCTGCGAGCAAAGGTTTGGTTCCCTCAAATGGATAGAGCAATAGATACAGTCGTTAGAGGCTGTAAACCTTGCAAAATGACCTCTATTCCGGATAAACCAACCCCACTATCCCGCCGGGCTCCAACTGAACCCTGGCAAGACATCGCAATAGATTTTAAGGAGGGTGTACCGAATGGAACATCTCTTTTAGTGGTAGTATGCTATACAAGTCGTTTTGTGCAGATTGAGCCTATGAAGCCGGCAACAACACAACGAGTCATTGGGGCACTCCTAAAAATGTTTAGTTGTTTTGGTATTCCACGTTCCATCACGGCAGATAATGGTCCCCAGTTTAGAGCTGCGGATTTTTTGAAATTTTGCAACACTTATGGAATACACCTTAACTTATCAACGCCATATTGGCCAGAGCAAAATGGCGCCGTTGAACGCCAGATGAGAAATATAGGCAAACGTTTGAAGATCAGCGAAATACAGGACACAGATTGGAAAACAGACTTGTACGAATACCTCACACTGTACCATTCAACTCCCCAAGAAACCACTGGTTTATCTCCGGGACATATGATGTTTGGCCGTGACATAAGGAACCGAATCCCGTCAATTTACCAACCGCCGAAGTTGAGGTGGGAAGATGCTAAGGATAAGGACATGAGGATGAAAGAATATCATCAGAAACATGCCAACCAGGAACGTCATGCAAAAGATCACGATCTCAAGAGAGGAGATGTTGTACTGATGCGCGATTTGAATCCAGGAGTTATGCAGCCAAACTTCAAACCGGAGGAGTTCGAGGTGACGCAGGTGAACAAGGGAGCGGTAACAGTGAAATCGGCAGACACGGGTAGGGTCTATTTTAGAAACAGCACTCATCTAAAGAAGTTGAAAGACGCGGATGTTGATCGAGAGATTCCATCCTCCGGAGATGAAAGCAGCGAATCGAAGAAACTTTCACCGCAGGTTGAAAACGGGGATTGCGAATGTGAGTCTGCTCAGAGTCAAATAATTACAAACGATACCACTGTTGGGGGTGAAGAATCTCGGTCTAAGCGAACCAGTAAGGTACCGAGTAAGTATAGGGACTATGTGATGAAAGTTTTCGAATAGATTACGGTGGATAAATGGTATGGAAACTGTAAATGTAATATTGTTGAGCTCAGAGAAATAAATTTATAGTTGTGTAAAGGTATGACTCATTCTCTAAAGAAAAGAGGGATGTAACGATGTGGAACAAGCGTATCTGGTTGCACGGGTGACTGTTAGATGGGACACGAGTTGCCAACACGGAATGAGAGGAGAGTCCGCATCACTGGTTGGGATTGAAGTGCGACGACGAGAAGCGAACGGACGTTGACTAAGGAGCGATTAGATATTGATACAGCAGACGATTTACACACAGGGTGTGCTGACAATAAGCTCAATGTAGTTTGCCGATAAGAGCTGCATAGTTGACTGCATCGGCATCCAACGAGTATAAGCCACAACGCTCGGAAACCGTTAATCAAGGTCGATTGTAGTTGGTCATTCGACGATAGTTTGTTTTAATAACGGTGCAATATCTTTCCTGGGAAGCATTTCAATTATTATTCTCAATCCCCATTCTTCCAGAACTTGATTCCAAAAGGTTTCCTTTTGAGTGGTTCAAAAGCTGACGTCTAGAAGTTGTGTTACTGTCGAATGGAAGACATAGAAGTTATTCGTTTTTCTAC
>JASCZW010013197.1:0-26335 GCA_034211315.2 Aedes japonicus
AGTCAATCGCCCAATCCACTTTGCTATTGCTGAATATGATGTTGGCTAAAGTCCCTGGTTCTTTCTAGCTCATTCGATTCGTTATTTATGTATTTCGTGAACACCCGTCCTGGTTTCTTTGATGCCAGTTATTGATGCGCATGTACCTTGATTTTCGCTTGAGCTAATAATAGAACAAGGAAAATGTGTTTCCATCAGCATCTCTAGTGTTTCAGTAACAGAGTTAGTAAAAGAGTCATCCTCTTTTTTCAAAGTCCCAACTCCATTGGAATGATCTTTAGCGAGGATTTTCTGCAACCTGTCAGTTGCTGGAGTATTTTCAATGTTTTCACATGTATGCCTCCAATGTATCCTCTTTGATCTCCGTATTCCTTATTGTAATCCGTGAGGGATTGCTTATATGGACCCCACTGTTGTGTTTTTATGCCCAGTTAAACATTTTCCGGGTTTTTTACGAAGTTTTTGTAACTTGTTGTTCCACCATGGTACATCCCTTATTAGTAGAGCGTTCCTTAGCAACGCAACTTTTGTTAAATGCATCTTGGATCATATTTGAAAGTTGTTTAGAACTTTCTTCTAGTTCTTTTCGAGAATTTGTGCTAACTATTAGCGTATTTACGTTCGTTGTTAACACTGAATTGTAGAGCTCCCAGTTTGTCTTTCTAGGATCCATTACTAAGTTTGGCATACGAGTTGTTGATACAAGCTCTATGATTCAAATAATATTTGCATGTGATCAGAACTAGAGATACTTCATCAGATACATGCCAATTTTTGATTTTGTCTAGGAGATAATCGGACTACACAATGTCAAATCAAGAACTTCTTGTCTAATTGCATTTACAAAAGTAGGTGCATCTCCTCTGTTACATATGTCTATCTCATTGTTGGAAATATACTCTAAAATGTACTCACCTCTCTTGTTGATGCCTGTACTAGCCCATATGGTGTGGTGAGCATTTGCATCACAACCAATTATAAACGCCTTATTTTGTTTCTTGCAGAACGAAACAAACTCTGCTACTTCTGCTAGAGGTACTTCTCCAACGTCTCCTGGAAAAGTATGCTGACGCAACATATATTTCCGTTTTTCCTTGAGTTGTTGGCCCCTCCATCATGACCGCAACTATGTCTCTTTTGATGAATTCTGTAATTGGAACTATGTTTACTATTCCACTCACTAAGGTTGCCGCTCTTGGAGCTAGCTGTCCTTCATTGTAGATTAACTTACAAGAAGTTGTAGGAACTCCCAATATCCTACTGTCTGACAGATGTTAGTTAGAGATGTACCAACTTAAGAAAAACCCAAGTAGCACACAACGATCATAATTAGTTGTAGTAACTTGATTATGACTTAGCAAGTCATATTTATATTATCTCAACCAAATGGCAATATGTGTGCTACTAGGGAAAATGAGAAAGTGGTTCTATTTAAACTTACAAATTCACGATACTTTTTGGTCATACACTCAACCAAATAATCTTATGAATTTCATAAGGTTCAACTTATGAACGATGCTTCGAATTTCATAAGGCTGACTTATGAATGGATTTTGTTTCATACGGCGTTTTGCTTTGTACGCCTTTAAGCTTTTCTGATTCCATGTGTTGATATATATTAGTGGGCCATGAATACCTCAACGTTCAGGGTTCGAATTCAGGTTGCTCCATTTTTTTTATTTTTTCAACATCATTATATTTCATAAGATAAATTTATAAAATTTATACTGATTTCTTATAACAAATGATCATAAAGCAATCTTATGAATATCGAAAGTTTATTTCGCTGTGTGTAGTGTAGTTTCGTAAAGCTGCAATTCCGTTAACATCGATGCTATTTTGAGGTTTATCAACCACCTTTGTAAGATCATATAAAGTAGGTTTTTAAAACTTTTTTAAGAGTCTTTGAATAATCAAACAGAATAAGTGAAATCCTTTAAAAAAAATGTCGAAAGCATGAGAGTGCACCTTACAGTGTTTCACTAACCTCAGCCGTCATCTTCGGCAGTCGTTCCGGGCATCGCGTGCCGTTCATAATCCTCATCGGTAAACACCATCCCAACGTGGGGACCTCCACCGGCATCCTTTCGATGGCTTCGATTAAAAAGGCAAAAAGCAAGAGACCCTACAGATTACAAAGCGCAAATGCATTGCATCCAAGCAGGCCAGGCTTCATTTGCTTGCTTTATTAATTCATACATTGGTTTAGTTTTGCATTTTTGCTCCGTTCTGCATCACTTGATGGCGCACGTTGCACTTTTTTTTCATCTTCTTCTTCTCCTTCTTCGCCCTGATACGATGGTGGACGGTGACCGTGATTCCTGTGTGTTGCGGCCTCGCATGGCTCGCCAGCCGTCCTCGTTCCTACACACAAGCAGCGGAACGGCCGGAGCGTTCGTTTTTGCGCCTCTGCCTTCAACAGGAGGTTGCGCAGGTTAATAAAAAGTGTTGGCTGGACCATGGTCAGGGCGAAAGTCGTTGGAAGTGCAGGCGGAGAACAAGAGCTTCGACATCATCGAGAACACATCGTTCCGGAGGAAGGGATTATTATTGTTCATTCCTTATATAAATGATGGCAATGTGTTGACATAATTTGTCACAAATTAAGTTACCATAACTTTTATTAAGCGGAACCGAAGTGTCATCTTACACAAAGTGGCCGTTAGGAGTGAGCGTTGGTTTCGGTTTCAGAAGCTTTGATAAGCTTGTTCCGATCGCCCACCCGCTGAAGAAGAAACATGTGTAATCCCTGATGAGTAATTCCTGACCTCGGTCGGCCGAGCGGAGTGGAAAAATTCAATTTCAGTAGCCCTTGAGGTAATTGGCACCCATTTCGCCGGGGCTGAAGGTAATCCGTTTCATGACCCATAAGTCACAGCGTCGACGAAGGAACCCCATCAAATTCGCTCGTTCGGCTTATTACCCTTCCTGCAACAGATGGGTAGAATGGGAGCGATAAATCAAATTATTTTATGTTTCGAGTGAAAAATGCGCGCAACGTTATGACCAACCTAAGCGCGTAGCGCATCGAAACTCAATTTGAACCTCTTCGGGGCGCAGGCTGTATTGACAACTCAACCACCCGCACTCAGTGCGGCCACAACGGTAGCGCACTCGTGTCTCCCGTTGGATCCCGAAAGGGCAGAGATATGAGTAAGCGAAATTCCCATAAAAACAGAATACCGGTAGGTCGCGCTGGCACGTTGGATGAAGGGTAGCAAATTTTTACGATCACTCACTCGCGATCCATCATCGTCATATCGTTGAACGACTGCGAAGGCATTTCTCATATTTCGTAGAGGGCTACTTAAGCTGCTTACGTACCTACAAACTGCAGCAACGGCGACCGTCGAGGACGAAACGCATCAAGCAAATCTCCCACCCGGATGCCCCCGCGGTTCCACGATGTATTTATTTATGAAGCAATTACAAGCGAAGGGAATAATTTAAATTTGAAAACCGAACATAAAAATCAACATTAAAGCGTACATTTTCAATTTTGTGGAAACAGAAAACAATCCGGAACGAAAGCAGCGATGTTGCTGAGGTCAGGAAGGTGACGCTCCCCTGGGGGTCAGGCCATAAGGTGTGGCGGCAGCAGCAGCAAAGGTGGGATTGTTCGGGTATCAACTGGTTATCGATAGAATCCGATCGTTTGATATGGATTTGGATGAAGGGTTAACGGTTCTTCAGAGTTCGGTAAACTTTTTTTCCCTTTGTTCTGCTCTTTGGTCAGAATCAGAGATCGAAATTCTCACTCGGCTGGGTGTAAACCATGCTCTCTCTCAAGCAGGCTGTCGCGAACCGTTCACATTTTCATCTCTCCTTTTTCGCCGATAATTCATTATCCTCTCTCTTGCATGTGCGAAAATATCTCTCTCCAAAATTCAACGAAAATATTTTCTCAGGTCACATTTTTCACTGAAAACATGCTACCTAGATCGTAAACGATGAGCAAAAAACAAGGAGTCACAACATGAAGAAAAATTGGCTTATTATCGAGTTATAATGTCAGAAAAAAACAAGTATGAAGACTGGTGCATTTTCAGATGTCAACAAGTAAATGAAAAATAATTATCGGCTTCTAGGATTACCGGAAAAAGAAACGATTTATCAGCTAGTCATACTCTCCGAAAATTATAAATCGCCGTTGATTTTCTCGCGAAAACTGTTGTGAGCGTATAATAGTCTTTCGCTTCTCACATTCTCATCTGTTCTAGGGTTTTTTTTTCATTAGCGCGTATCTACAATTGAGAGATTCTCTCCGAGCTCGCTCTCTTTCATTCATTACAGCGCCATTATAAAACTTACGAGGCATTCTTTAGTACACATCCAAACACAACGGTGATGGCTAGCATACTCTACAAATAGTAGAATGAAAAACGTAAAGGTGATTGGTTTATGAATGAAAGAGAGCGAGCCCGGAGAGAATCTCTCAATTGTAGATTCGCCCTAATGAAAAAAAAAACCCTAGAAATGATGTTTCTCTTCTCAAGTAATTCTCAATTTCGGTCTCTGGTCAGAATGAAGCTACCGAGAAAACAATCCCATGCTAACATTTCGTATCTGTATCATACCTTTCATCAAAATTCTATTGGAACATATTTCATTTAAAAGCTCTAATACTGCTCACTATGGTGGAAGTCGTAAAGGTACAAAAATGACATCACATCGCCAATTCGAAATTATGAAGGCACAAATCTAATAATCTACAAAGATTCAACATGCCCCATCGCCAAGACTTGCACGCTCCAATGCAGCAAGGATCATATTAAAGTTTAGCATGTGAATTGTTTGAAGATTGGCGTCTTCTAAAAACTCTAAATGGCAAAACAAATCAGCCATGAAGTCGGCCATTTTCGTATTCCTGCGCCCTTCAATCTATACGCGATACCTATACATAATGGGTGTCCAATTATCTGTTGTTTAAAAACAATTTGATTTAATTTTTCTTTCTAATAGAACTTTGTTTTATAAATTGTGGTTATGGTTTATAACTGAAGATCACATAAGAAAGATACTCCTGTTTGTAGTATTTTCTCTCTTATTAATACATACCCAATTATATAAATTTCATGCTAATACTGAAGTGAGGGTCCATCAAGGCACCCGGTTGTAGCAGACTGGATGAGGAAAGTGGGAATACCAACCCTCCTATTGCTATCTGTTTGTGAATAAATAGCGGGAAGCTGGAAGCTGCTGAATTTATTATGATATCCCACATTGCCAGAAATGTATATTCCAGAACAATAGTATACCTTTTTTACTTCTACTATAGTGTTTTACGACAGGTATAGATTAATACCCTGCTCCAAAGTGGTAATTCGTACGTCCATGCATTGGGCCTTGCTGACATCATTTCGACATATGAAACCGATTGCCTATTCGGGAGACATTAATACAGCGTGATCATGACTGGTTTCAAATGTCTGCAAGATCTGATTCTGGATTTTTCTCGATTTTTCCAATTATCTTTCCAGCATTACGACGACGATCTGCCCTTGCACTTTACGCCGCTGCTAATCCCATTTCTTCGGTGGAAAATTTTTTATTTTATTTCCGGCAAGTGGTTCTGCTGAGTTCTCCTGCAGCTTTTGAAGAATGGGTTAAGTTTCCTTTTCCGTGAAATTTTTGAACAATTCTCTGCGAAAGTCACATTTACGTTCATCACTCTGATTTGCAGCGATTCAATTCACCGTGTGATCTCATTAACAAGTTCTAACTAGCGTAACTGTGTTTCTTTCCGAACACTAACTACGAAACAGCTGAAAAAAGTTGAGCTACAATGATCAAACAGCAAATGAATTTTATAGCGATACTACTCATCAATAATATCGGAAGTAAAGACTTTCATCAGGACAATTTTCCTTAAATAATTTAGCAAACAAAAAAAACAGTTTTTTGCTCTAACCGTTATCTTTTTATAACTTGAAAAGTGAAAGCTTTTGAGGTATAAATCTTGCCGATATTTCTTACCGTTTCCTAACGATTTTCTTATAAAATTACGCCCTTCTCAAATGTGTTTTACTCAATTTAAAAAAATAACCCATCTCCAGTGTTCAGATTTGATATGCAATAATAAAAATCCTTGCAAATGTTGTTGAGAAATTTATTTTTTTTCCTCAACTAGAGAAATCAACATTTGAAAAGGTTTATTTCGTTTAGAAAAATCAGAACAACTTTTGTTTGACATACGGTAGAGACGATTGCAGCACACTAAAAGTTATTAAATTTATTGCTCTATAATTAATAAAAACTTTACCGAAAAATTTGTAAATAAAAAATTCCAGCTAAATCACTGATTTTTACAGGAAAAAAATTATTCAATCAAAGTTGCTTGAAATTATTTGATCTACAACCTTTTCGAAGAATTTATGCCTTCATTTCTGAATGTAAAAATGTTAGATTTTCGTTTTCTCTAAAAATAAGGGCCACCCTAGGTTTCATTCAAACCAAAAGAAGCGCCTTATTATTAGAAATAATTCCTTAGGAAACAATTTTGCTCCAAAACTTCAAACTTATGCTGAAAATGTATTTTTCCAGCTAAATTCGCATTCTGGACAGTATCCTTCGAACTTTGCGTACATGCAAGTATAAAAAAGACCCTACTGCGATCCTTACTTAGCCTCTTGTCCAGTCAGTGATGTCCATATCCTCAGTGTGGTAGAGAGAGATTTTATTTTTTACACACACTCTTCCTACCTCAACGAGAGCTCTTCTCTCTTGTTTATATTCACCGCCGTGTTTGCATGCGGGTAAGTAGCACACTACACCCGATCGCTCTAGAGTGAGAAGAAGAGCTCTCAAATTCACAGAAGCGAATGCAGATAAATTCCCTAACGCGTGCGCCCCAGTGAACTCACTGGAGTGGGCTTTTCTGATAATATACAGCAGTGATTGCAAGTTCGCTTTGACACTACATAAAGGGTGTATTCGATAAAAATGGCACACACATATATACTCATCAAAATTAAACTGATTATCGGATTTTCTTGAAATTTTCAGGGAATGAAGAATTACTAATGAGTTTTGATTTACAACATTTGTTTTATTCAATTTCGTCTCCCATCCCGAATGCCCGCACCTTCCTTTTCACTCCACCCATCAAATTTTGTACAACCGATTTTCCCAGTGTTTTTGTTGTTTTTACCCAAATTTTCTTCAATTCTAGCTCTGTTTTTATAGTTTTGGGATGTTTTCGAAGTTCCGTTTTCATAATTGCCCAGAATTTTTCAATTGGACGAAGTTCCGGTGAATTTGGTGGGTTCATATCCTTTGGCACAAAATTGACTCCGTTGGCTCGGTACCACTCCAATACGTTTCGAGCGTAGTGGCAGGATGCTAGATCAGGCCAAAACAGAGTTGATCCTTTGTGCTTCTTAATGAATGGCAAGAGACGCTTCTCAAGGCACTCTTCCGTGTAAATCGCACCGTTTATTGTTCCGGAAGTGATGAAGGGAGCACTTATTTCACCACATCCGCAAATCGCCTGCCAGATTAGAAACTTCTTTGCAAATTTCGATAGTTTCTTCTTTCGAACATCCTCCGAACATCGAACTTCGACTTGGCAACGAAATATTCTTGCCCAGGAAGTTGACGGAAGTCGGCCTTGACGTATGTTTCGTCATCCATCACGATGCAACCGGATTTGGTGAGCAGCTTCGTGTAAAGTTTCCGGGCGCGGGTTTTCGCAGTGATGTTTTGTTTTTCATTCCGGTTTGGGGCTTTTTGCACTTTGTAAACATGTAACCCAGCACGCTTCATGGTTTTCTGCACAAAACCGACTGACACCTTAGACTTTTAGCGACATCTCGAATTGACATGTTTGGACGTGTTCTTGAATTGTTGTACGACTTTCCTGGCCATTTTACTGTCCATTGACCACTTTTACGACCACTCCCTTCCTTCCTTTGGACACTCAGACGCTCCTTGAAGGTTCTTATTACACGAGACACAGTTGTATTTGCAATTCCAAGCCTTTTTAGCAATCCACCGGTGGCACGCCCTGGATTTTGATTGTGAGTGCACAAATTTTTCTCACGGACAATTTCTTGTTTCGACGACATGACTGGAACTACTGAATGTATAACTATGAAACTTGGCAGATGTAAATAATACATTATGGATGAGATCTACTCAAATTTCTAGGTTTTTACTCATACGATTCAAAAGTTACAGAAGATTTTCTGTGTGCCATTTTTATCGAATACATCCTTTAACAAAGGAAGAAAGAAGAATGTTTCTTGCCACTTCCTTTTTTCGGACATTTTCTACACGCTCGTTTGAAGTTACTCAAAACTGAGTAGAAAACGACTCAGTTCCATTAAAAGTGGACCTACCCTAATTAGAGTAATGAAAGGGTTACTCATTTCTGATTAACTAGGCCACCTGTCAAAATTAAGGTAAACATGACTCAGTCACACTTGTTTGTAATTTCTCAAAACTAAGTAGAGAAAACGACTCAGTTTTGTTAAAAGTGGAAATACTCAAATTAGAGTAACTATAGGGTTACTCATTTTTGAATTTTGATCAAAATTAGAGTTAACACTACTCAGGACCTAATTTTAGCTGGTTTAACAATCTAAGTGAAGTCTGCGCATTACCATTAGAACCCGATGCGCCCCGACGGAATGTTTTTATTCCATTATTTATTTATTTATAAGTAGTAGTTAATTTTTGTTTTCTATTATTGATTTATTCGGATCGTCAGCACTTGAACAGCTTGACGGCGAACGTCCGACGGGAATCTTGTAGTATTGGTGGTAATGTGGCTGCTAAATCCTTTAAAGTAGCGATACTTTAGTTCTGTTTACCAAAAAATACATTTTCCTTACCTTTCAACTTTCGAACCGTCTCTGAATCAATATCCGATGCATTGAATGAACCTTGTACTGAACCACGTTTTTCGTTTTTGACAGCTTTATTATAATTAATCTATTTTAATAAGTATAGCGCTTTTACGATCAGAGTAGCATATACTCAGTTTCCTTATTTTAAGTTACTCAGTTTTTTACTTTTAGCATGGAAATACGATACTGAGTGAAAGTTACTCTATTTAGAGTAGATCTGAACGAGCGTGTACAACTCCGACAACGTTTTCACTTTCAATCGCGAACCACATAAAAAGCACTGGCGCGTCCTCGCACGATTGCTAGCGAGAGCACGTGGGCGAAGACAGATGAGAGCACGTGAGAGCGGTCGTTTGAAAGAGAGAGAGTGATTCACTCACTCCAAGCAATCCGATCACAGGCGCACACTTTCACTGTATCTTTTTACCACCGAATAAAAGAGCACTTTACTTTATCTGCGGCGAGCTATGGCTGTATCCTCTGTGAAGGTACAAATCTCACGCGCTGGCGTAACATTAGTGCGAAATGCCACCTCTGTGCAGTAACTCCTATCCCTACCTCCCCGTGGGGCCGACTGGGATATGAGTAACCATAGGAAAGATCGGAATCAGACCAGTGGCACCTTGATCATGTGCTGTCATCAGGAAGGGGCTGTCCTTTTCAAAGGCTGCAGTCTTTCTGAGTGTCTGTTCTCCATGTCAGGGCGGCTCAGAACAGCGTCTGTTCTACATGTTAGGAGCGGCTGATAATCGTCCTCGTGCCAGCGTGGGACTCTAAACAGTGCTGTGCTCGATGATCTTCCGGCGAAACAGGGGGTTGGAGAAGACTCAACAAGCCGCCCATAAAAAAAATCAAGGTTTCAAATAACACAGAAGTTAATACGAGCCTGAACAATCGGCAGAGACCAAATTTTCACAGCAACAACCTTTAATAGTGGTATCTTTAAGGTCTTACGCTGAAGTATTTTCGACGGCAGCCGTTTCCTCAAATCTTAGAATTGATATATCGCAGAATCTGTACTAGATATTGAATATTTCCTCACATCAGTTTGTATGCTCACAGAGAGAGAGAGAGAGAAAAGATAGGAAAAAATACATGGAGCAGCAATTCACCTTAAAATGTTGATGTTCATTTCAATTTTTTATTCCGAGACTTATTGTAATACACAAGTCACTAGTCACTACACAGTTTGAAAGAAACTTTTAATTTTCCGCGTTATAGGATGCACATAAAGGGAATGCCAGATTTGACATAAACTAATGGGATCGATTCTAAAATGGCATCAGATATCGTTTTCCAGCCATTTTACACCGTATCTGATTCAAAAATATCGATATTGCAGAGTATTTGACAGTAAAATGGCGCCAGACATCGATTTTCAACCTTCATACGCCGTTTCCGATCCTAAAATATGCAGGATATTTGACTGTACTTCACAGTTTTTCTAAAAGCGAAAGCCGCCATCTTTGATTTCACCACCGCGTTATACGCCTAACTGAATTACGGAAATAGGACCACCTGAACAACTTTGTCGAAGACATCATCTTCCTAGATTGACAGAATTTTGAGATACAGAATATACAATAAACCCAAGTTACCAATGATCATTAGCATGGGCAGTAAATCCCCTCAAAATCTGCATTTCAGATGCTGCAAGCATTATATTAGCATTATATCAGCATCTTGAATGCTATCTGTTGTAAAGTTGGATGTCCAATGCTACCTAAATGCTTGCAGCCTGTAAAAAGCATTTCGAATGCAAAATAGCATTAATGAAGCATTATCATAGCATTGCAGTAAGGCATCCGTATATTGGGCCAAAAGCGGCATTTATGTTGCATTTAAGGTGACTTAACTGCACGATAGGCTGCCGTACAGACGCTTTGGAACTGCTTATAAATTACCTGGGTATTCATGTTTACAATAGTGTTGCGTTGTGAGCCAATTCCGGACTACTTTCTACCAACCGGAAGGCCTTGAATGAACAATTTAGCTGAAGACAACAACTCGAGATTTTTCATGTTGGAACCAATTAATACAAACATTTAGCACCTTCTACCAATTAATACAAACATTTAGCCACCTTCTGAGCCTTAGTTAAATAACCCTAGTAGCACATTTGTTGCACTATTGACAGTTGAGAAAATCACAAATCTCATCTCGTTGGTACAGTGCACCGTCCTGGAAAATCCGACTGAGTCCCACAGATGGATCGGAAAACACCTCGGGATTCTATCATATCCGACTGTGTCCCCGGGTGATTTAAATTATTCAAGGAGACCCAGACAACCCAGCGTCGGTTAGAGCAACGGCAGACAACAGAAGACATCTGATCCGGACCGTACCGAGAGTGGCTGCCGATACAGAAAATTTATGTTGCCAGTTTCTGAGGAGGTAACGGAGAAGAAAGTCGACAAATTCACCAAAAAGTTCTCGGTTTGGTAGGCTAGCCAAACATCACGACGGGTACCATGAATGGGCAAATCTACTGAGACGAGCGCCTCTAAAATCACCTGACTTCCTTTCTGCGGTCTCGCGGAGGCAAGACGCTATTTTGGCCAGATTCGGCATCCTGCCACCACTTGCGGCCGTTGTTAGACTGGTATAGAGATAACAATGTATTGAAATTATGGTATCCTAGATTGTAGCAGTCTTGTAGCAGTTGTTCTATTTTTAAAAGATCTAGAAGATTCTGCAAAGTCAAGAGGGTCTCAATCAACTGGAATCAGTGTTCAAACACGTAGAGATGACGATCAAGATGAGCTGCGATCGAGATTACACCAGGGTAGGCTTCTGAGTGCAATGCGTATGAATCTACGTTGAAGACATTCAATTCTGAGGCCACAGAACAGTCCAAATTACCGCAGAATTTTCAAGAACCGGTCACACCCAAATCACTGACCTGATGAACAGGACATTCCCTTCAATTCGGTAGTTAAAAGTGATGGGACGTATTGATTGGTGGAACGTTACGCTCAGAATACGATCCGTCAAGTAGCCTTCCAGACATACCACAGGTCGTGCTGATGCTCCTAGACGGGGTAGTTTGCACAGAAGTATTCTGTGATCAATGACGTCAAAAGCGGCCTTCAGGTCCGTATATACGGCATCCACTTGATTTTTAGCTTCATTCTGCGTAATACCGGTTCGTTGTTACAGAGCGGCCTGGCGCTGATAGACTGGTAATTCCTCTGTAGTTCTTCGCATTTCTTTTATCTCCTTTCTTGAACAAGGCGAACATAAAGCATTGTTTTCACACAGCGGGGAACTTCTGCTGCTCAAACGATTTGTTGAAGATGTGGCCAAGAGGAGTGGCTAAGGAAGCTGCACGGCGACAAACGATAACAGCCGGTACACCATCTGGCCCGGGCGAATACGAGCTTTTCAGTTTCCTAGAAGCAGCAATGGTCATGCCCGAAGTGATGGAAAAGGTGTCCAAGCCAAAGGTAAATTAGAAGCTGCCACTTCAGCTTCTTGTTCAGAGGTGGGGTCAGCGGAGAACACAGACGTGGAATGCTTGGCAGACAGTTCGCATGATTCTTCAGCTGAAGATGATTCTGGTTTGTCTGGAAATACATTTGACGGGATGGAAGAGCCTTTTCTGTTAGAATTCACCAAAAGTCCAGAAACTGTTTGGATTTCTACGCAAGCTAAATTGTCACGCATAACATGTGATTCATACAGACTAGACTATATGCGTCATTTGCTAGTTTGAAGGCCTGTTGATTAGAGAAGGAACGTTGCTTCCGGAGTAACCTCTGTTTAGCGTTTCGCTAGCGTTTCAACCTACGCAGTTTTGGGTTGCTCTACGGTGACTTAACAGGTAACTGAATCCTAGGGAGGTTTTCATTGAGCCATCTGCACAAGATTTCACAGAAGCGCACTGTCATATTGTCAACATCCTGTATATTGAGCAGTTCTGTTCAGTCCATATTGGACAGCTCTGGCTTCACATCTTTCAGGAACAGTAGCTTGCATGCAAGGAATAGGCCCGAAAATATCCAATGGAGGATGTTCAAGATCAATGCTAAGCAATGGGACAACAACTGTTGATACGTAGATAACATTCTCAGAAGGAAAGTACACCAGGTCAAGCACTCTATCAAGATAGTTGCGATTTTGATTAGCTTGAGACCAGGCCAGCAGCTGTGAGAAGAGTTATCATAGCAAATCCCATCATCTCCTCTCGTCCAAGATAGTCGTGGCTGGTTGTAATCTCCACCAACCAGAACCAAATCATTGAAGGATCCTTTGTTACAAAGCTCTTGAGCCGAAGCAACCTGTACACGAAATGCAAACTAGCTCCAAATTTTGTCCATTCGTCAATTCAATCATCGATCTAAGGTACTTTTGGGCAACAGCAACGAGAACATCCCCTATCAAAGTCTTACTGCTATTCTTTTCACTACGGTCACAACGGTGCACATTGTAAGAGGTACCAAAAACTTGTTCAACACCTAATGAGTAGCGACAAGGTCAAAGTGTGGGCATTTGATCAAGGATTGGAGATCCAATGAAACAATGAAGTTCCCCGAAAGTTTGAAGAAAATCCGACTAAGGCTTGCTTCATTTAGAATTGGAACAAACTTTTGCTCATATTGTGGCGCTCCTAGTGGACGGATTTGGAAATTCTTGGCACCCACGTATCGGAAATTTTGTCAGCTTCACGTATGTATTTTTGACATTCCGCAAATTGACTGTACTTTGTAAACAATCAACATGGAAGCCGAAAGAAGGGAAAAAATTGTGCACAGTTATTTGGAAAATCCATTGTGGTCTGCATCTAGGCTAGCTAAACAGCTGAAATTGCCCAGAAATACCATATGGCGCGTTATCAAACGGTATAAGGAAACATTGACGACGATTCGGAAGCCTCAAGCCAATCGTCGGAGTGAAACTGTCGACCGGAAACTGCGTGGTAAGATTTTGAAGACGATTAAGAGGAATCCCAATCTGTCGGACCGTGATTTGGCCATAAAATTCGGTGCTGCCCATAGTACCGTGAGAAGAACTCGACTCCGGGAAGGAATCAAGTCGTATCGAGCTAGCAAACAGCCAAATCGGACCATAAAACAGAATAGTGTGGCCAAAACCCGTGCTCGGAAGCTATACGACCAGGTGCTGACCAAGTTCGACGGGTGTCTTCTGATGGACGATGAAACCTATGTCAAGGCTGACTTCGGGCAAATCCCAGGTCAAAAATTTTACTGGCAACGGCTCGGAGGATGTTCCAGCCAAATTTAAATTTGTTTTTGCCGACAAATTTGCACGAAAATTCATGATTTGGCAGGGCATTTGCAGCTGTGGCAAAAAACGAAAGTTTTCGTTACAAATAAGACAATGACGTCGGAACTATACCAAAAAGAGTGTCTCCAAAAACAAATTTTCCCGTTCATTCGATCCCACGACCATCCCGTAATGTTTTGGCCAGATTTGGCAAGCTGTCATTACAGCAAAGTCGTTCAAGAATGGTATGCAGAGAAAGGGGTCCAGGTTGTTCCGAAAAACCTTAACCCACCCAACTGCCCCCAGTTCCGCCCCATTGAGAAATACTGGGCAATCATGAAGAGGAGACTCAAGGTAAAGGGAAAGGTTGTCAAAGACATCAATCAGATGAAGACCTGGTGGATTAAAATAGCTAAAACGATGGACGAAGAAGGTGTGCGCCGACTAATGAGCCGTGTTACAGGAAAAATTCGAGAATTCCTTCGAAACCGTGACGAATAATTTTATCCGTATTTTTTCTTAAAAGTATGAAGAAAACGCTACACTACATAAAAAAAGATCTTGAATTCAATAATAAATAACTGAAATACAGGCAATTGTTTTTGTTCCAATTCTATCTGAAGCAAGCTTTAAAAATGAATATTTAACAACCATTTTTGCGTGTCTCATTTCGTTTGAGGACAGTCTACGTGTACTCCGAAATGCTGCTGTTTATGTTGCCTACAATAGAATTTTTTTGTCACTCGCAATTTGAATGGAACGATAGCCGAATAAAAAAAGGGCTGCCCACAATCGCTGCACTCACTTGAGAGGTTTGGGGCTTTATAAAACTACTTTCAAGCCGATCTGGATAATTCTGTGGATTGTAATAGGTAGAAAATCACAGAGCAAATGAATGTAAATAAACAAAAACGCCAGAAGAGTGCACGTTGCTTTGGAAATACTCATTAAATAGTTGACACTGTCTAGCTTGTCTACACAGATAAAAATAAATATTGAATTTTCTGCGTTATCTAATGCACATAAAGGGAATGCTAGATTTGGCAGAAAATAATGGGAAAATAATGGGATGAAGACAGATAACGCCTGAATCTAGCCTGTTGTATGAAAGATTGCAAATATTGTTGTATGGCGCATGAAAGATTGCAAACAATTTCGTTGTTTACGCCTCCTCTGGCTTGGAATTAAACGAAGGGAAATTTTACGTGCTTGTTAAAGTTAATTATTTTTTTCTGTGTAGAATCGGTAAATCAAACTAAGTAACTCCAATATTTTGTACATGCTATTAGGCACCCAGATTTTTCAAACAAAATCCTTATCGTTTTCAATAAAGCTTTTACAAAACAGTGGAGTAATTAGTCACCCGTGAAATCTTTTTTGACTCCCATCAAATTGTATTTCAACAACCAAGGATGCCAGATGGTTAATTACATTCACGACTGCCGCCGCTGTTGTTATGGTACCGATTTATTTCCCGTAAATTTGAATATAAACCCTGACAATCCTTCCCATCTTTCTCTCACGAACACCGTTGATAGACAGCCAAACGACTGGCAACCTCTCAGTACCCCCCTCAACAGGTGAACATTTATTGGAGCCATCCTCTTCACACAGGTGAGCCCGTATTATTTTACATCTCTATAATACCGTCAAGGAAAACATAACTGAAAACCTCCCGTCCCATAAGAGCCGTAGGCAGCCTTCGGATCCAAACGCGGAAAACAATCAAAACATGACCCACACTGCACGTTGGACGAGAGCGACGGTTGCGAAAATTGACAGGCGACACTGCACGGGCGCGCGGCCATTTATGGGAATTAGAATGCGCGTATTGCTGCAACCTGTCCGTCCGACCGTCGTCGTCCGTCCCATCCATCTATCCCGCTCGTGAATGCGCCAATGTCTAATCGCGCGATCGTGGATTAACGCACATTGCTCGTTCACTCGATTCTGCATCTGCCCGGAGATCTCCACGGGGATGGGAGTGGGGGGGTTGAGGTGTGTTGTGTATCTTATAGATATTCAGATGAAGGTACCTGGCACCGGCCGCGCATGCAGAGAGATATTAATCCGCAATAGGTCGTTATTAGGCTGCGTATTACAGCCACAACAACAACAATAACGAGAGTGAGGGGATCGCAGGCAGCTTCCTCATGGCCGGCCGGTGGCAAACCGATTCAGGTTGTGTGTTGCTGATTGTGAGCCCAGCGCGTAGTACGAAAGGATTGTTTCACCTAACTGTCCGGCAGTGTTGCCAGATGGTTCCACGATTTGCCGAATTTCACCATGTCGTAGACAATGAGTCAAGATTTCAAATTGAATTTGAAGTCAACTTAGGTAGTTCTACTGGTCTCATCTGACCGCACGGCCCTTTGGGGCCGCTGCATTTGCAAGGAAACGCACAGGTCTCTGGCGGCGGCTGCCGCAGCATCGGTGCTCATTTATGTTTTTATTCATTTATGCGAAATCCTCGCCCTCGACATTTTTCTTCGTTTGCTTCCCTGAGGCCTACTGCGACTACAACGACTACGCAACGCCAGTTGAATGCGCGTTTTTAGCCCTGTAATCGGACAATAATAGTTGTTTACATTGCGTCAATTTATTGCCAATTAGGAGCGCGGCGCGGGATTAGCCACTGCCGCCACCAGGGCCCTTGGGCCAGCACCATGCTGTGCCGTTGAGCTCGAATGGACCTACGTCTGGACGAGTTTCTTAGGTCACAACCGAATTTCCGCCAATTTCATCCAGACCTTAGAACACCGAAACTTCAAACGCGTTCCGACCGACGACGACGACGACGACGACTGCTCCGAAGGGACTAATCAACACGGCGGCATCGAGCGATGGTCCTTTTCGCAATGCAGCGCGGCAGCGATCGTGACTAAATACAGAGCTTGGCGTGCCATTCAAATGTTACCCGGAGATCGTCGTGCGGGACAGGCATCTCACACTTGGCGCGTTAACATCTCAATAGAGGCAGTGTGGAATTCTGATTGGCAAAAAGCCCGCGAGCTGCAACCAGCCCAGGCGAAGAATCTGTCACAGCATAGAGTGCAGCGTTCCCTTTTTCGAAAGATCTTCTGCGCGCCAATTTGAATATCATCTATAGAGATGTTGGCTTGAGTGCGGTCGTGATTCTGCCCCCTCCCCCATCAAAGCAGAGAGAGGGGGGATCGGAGGTGATTGACGTGTGAATTTGGTGCCATTTTGCATGCGAAGCGATCGTTCGTTGCGCGCACCCAGTTTGCCTAGTTTGGAAAAATGGAACGGTTCTGTGATCATAACCTCTCCCGAATAGGATCGATGACAAATGGGGAAATATTTGTTCCAGTTTCACCGTGGCCTTTATCTACTAGACAATCCATGCAAAATCGCGTATATTTATAGGTAGCTATCAATAATGACGAGGCCATCCATGAGAAAACACGCCATGCCAATCAACGGCGACGTAGACGGCCAGAGCTCTACAAAAGAAAGCACACCTAATTAAGTCAGAACTTGATCGATTGCCCCTCCTCAGCCGGACGAGGGGCTATTCAAAACAGAAAGAATACATACAACCACCGACTCGCTTACAACTAAGTAGCAACAGCAGGATGAAAAGCCTCCGCGCTCCGTTCCCACATTTATCTTTTCCCAGCCGAGCGCGGAAAAACCTTCCCGCCACCGTTCAAAGTCACACGCGTAACAAAAGAAGACACCGCGATCCTGCCTGATGTCTGACTCTTCCCGTCCACCTGTCAACCCCCCCTCGGGCACAAGATTCGATCATCATTATTATAATTCACAACTCTTAACAAATGAGATCAGGGTCCATCCCCTGGCCGGCCGGACCGGAGTGGCCCGTCATTATCGAGTTTGCTGGCTCACCGAGCTTTCTTCCGTCCGTCGCGAAACCGAAAGAAAAGATGTGAACAACGAAGGAGGCAGCAGAAAAAAAAAGGATCCTCCTGCAAGAAAACAGAAGCCTGATGGGGGGAAAAACCATCATCATCATTATCATCATCATCATTAGGGACGGGCAACGCTTCGGTAGCTCGATCGGTTGTCTTGTCTTTTTTTTTTGCGATGGGATTTGCTCCGAACAAATCCCAAAGGATTTCAGCGGTAGGGGTGGTCATGTTCCGGGTTATTGAATGGTTTTTGCTGAAAGGAAAAACTGACCGTAAAGACGAAAGATCACGTACGACGCACTGTGGGACGAAACGCCAAAAACATGAACTTTTTACAATAACTCGTAAAAACGTGTTCTTAACATTTTGGTGTTGATGAAAATTTTCAAAAAATATAACGCATTTAAAGGTGACAAATCTTAGTTCGCAGCTTCACCACAGGCGCCGCTGCAAGCTTGATTTTTTTTAAATGATGAGAGAGAGTTAGTGTCTTGGGCAAAGTTGTAGATAATTTTAATACACTGTGAGAACACTAACCTTCTATCTGGTCACTGTGCCGAGGTACGTGTTTTTTTAAAAATGGCGGGCCTTGGAAACTTGTTTTTTGTGATTATTTAATAAATGTGCTGTTTTAGGTCAAAATAATGTTCTACAAAGTTGTACAAATTGTAAAACATTTGACAGGTGCGTATGTGTGTGTGTTTGTGTGAGTGCAAGTGCATGGATTGAAGTAAGAGAGGATGAAAAAAAAAAAAGAGAGGATGAAGTGCGGGGTGAAAGGATTTCCTTAACATATATGTATATGTGTGTATGTGTGTAATATGTTGAATTTTTAAGAGTATTGTCATAAGAGCGTGTGTGTGTGCTGTGTGTGTGTGACAACTCAATAGCAACAGTTATGCATAAAATTATAAAAATATACAATACATACAAGTTTGTACACGATAATAGGGTTCTCAATTGGGAATATTAGCATTTATGATAGTTTTAATGGTACATTCGCTACTTCGTAGAACACAGGTTCACTCTTAGGGATAATCATGAATTCATATGAAACCAACATAATATGCTATAATACATCCTATATTTTGAACCCTATGAGGTTTCATGTGCATCCACTTGCATCCCCCCCAGCTGAAGAGCTATGAAAAACGTATATTTTTCACAATAAAACTACTATAACTTTTCCCATAAAGGTTTTAGACGTAAGGTGAGTATAGAGAAAATTTATATTTTGATTATTTGTACAACTTTGTAGAACATTATTTTGACCTAAAACTGCACATTTATTAAATAATCACAAAAAACAAGTTTCCAAGGCCCGCCATTTTTAAAAAAAACACGTACCTCGGCACAGTGACCAGATAGAAGGTTAGTGTTCTCAGCAGTGTTGTTTGTATTACAATTATCTACAACTTTGCCCAAGACACTAACTCTCTATCTCATCATTTAAAAAAAATCAAGCTTGCAGCGGCGCCTGTGGTGAAGCTGCGAACTAAGATTTGTCACCTTTAAATGCGTTATATTTTTTGAAAATTTTCATCTGAAGACACCAAAATGTTAAGAACACGTTTTTACACACGTTTTTTTTTAGTTATTGTAAAAAGTTCATGTTTTTGGCGTTTCGTCCCACAGTGCGACGTCGGGAGATCTCTCATTTTGAACTAACGTTTTGTGACGTATTATGAAATTTCCATAAAACTCACTGTCTTTGCCTTAATAAGCTTCACTATCTGCTCCAGTATGAGATGGAAGCCATCTTTAATAATGGTTTTTGCACGCAAGTGCAATCTAAACTAGAGATGGCAATCCTCTCCTGAGCTGTTCCACTGAATCGATTCATTTCAGTGAGCAAATGACAACCAGCTCTTTAAAAAAGAACCGCAGCTCATCAGCTCACCCATTCTCACCGTTCTCACTGTACACGCCCGTTCTCTTTCACTCACTGACTGAGTAGAACTGTATTGTTTTCTTTTTTTCTCACACGGAAATGTTACTCGATTTTCGTTTAAAAAAAGTAGATCGACTAAATTTTTGAGTAGATTCACTTTCTACAAAAATTGCGCAACATTTCCGTGTGAGAAAGAAAGAAAGGAATACAATTCTACTCAGTCACTGAGTAGAATAGAGCGGGAATGAACACTTTGCTTTCCAGTGAGCTGAACAATTCATCAACTCTGTCAAATCGAAATTGCCGAAGAGAAAAAGAGAGAAGAGAACTGTGTCAAGTGAACTGATTCCCTTTTGCTTTCTTTGTTCCACAAATCGACGAACCGGCTGTCACTTTGTGGAGCACAATCTCATGCAAACAAGAGTAAGTTTCAAAATAGACGAAACTAGTTCTACTGTGTTGGTACTAATATTTACACTGAAGAATCTTAAATCCATTTTATTTTCGAAATCGAACATTATTCAATCTAAAAATGTAGTCGAATCTATTTGTTAATTTTTTAGCTGTTTTTAACATGTCGAATCTCATTGAGTGGTGAATGAAACATCTCGATTATAGTTGGTCAATTGAATAAGTAAATCGTGTAATCTAGTACTTCACGCGATAAGATCATATATTAAAATGGATTAGACTAAAAACAAGTTGTGAAGTATTAGTACTCTACTAAAGCTTAATTATATCCCTAATTTGAGTCCAATAGTAACCAAGTATACTCACTTTCACACTTGTGCGTACATTGACGTGATAAGATCAAAAGAGCTGGCCAAAAGAATCGATTTATTCTGATGAGCGCTCCGCCTCAGATCCGCTCTTTAAAGTGAGCTGAATTGCACGGCCAGACGTTTCAACTCAGTTTTGAGTCGTTTTTGACTCACTTTCGTCAAAAGTGGAGTCACTCAAATTTGAATAAATGTTATTGGCATTGACAAGTCGACAAACATCCATCTGATTTGAGTCGATGTTTTTGATTTGTCGACTTGTCAATGCCATTAACACAAATTTGAGTGATACCACTTTTCACGTAAGTGAATCAGAAACGACTCAAAACTGAGTTGAACCGGCTGGCCGTGTACACATCTCTAAATTAAACCTTCAAGATTTTTTATTTTCAGTATGAGCATGATCCCCACATGATCTAAAACTTTCAAATTTGTCTTAAAGTACCTTTTGAGCTTTTATCATGCCCCGTAGTGGGGATACTGGACCAAACATTGCGGAAATTACTCATTATGTGGTTTGCTTGCTCCGTCAATTTTCTTCAACAACGCAGAATCAGGTGTGATAAATACTTGTTTTGAGTTTTGACCGCGCTGACATGTATTACAATTAGCTTGTTTGTGACTGTTTTTTAATTAATCATTTTTGAAGAAAGATTTTACGAAAAATTTGTATTTTCTTTCATTATTTACACAACACCTTATTAAATTGCTGTTCTTATGGTCTGTAAAAGTCTTCGTTTTAACTTCGCTTAAAAAATAAATTGACGAGCGTATAGCGATTGTAATTTTGTAACTACGCAATTCCAAGGAGAACTTGTTCACTTTGGAAAAAAAAACACTGAATTCCACTATAAAATTTCCATTTCCATTTCATTTGGGCCTGTTCATAAACCACGTAGACTCATTTTTGAAAATCTCAGACCCCCCCCCCTCCCCCACTCCCCCCTCGTAGACTTTTCTCCATACATTTTTTTGAATTTTTGTATGGAGCGTAGACTTTGGTCAAACCCCCCTCCCCTAGAAAAGTCTACGTGGTTTATGAATAGCTCCCTTCAATTCCATTTGCAATTCCATTTCCAACTCCAATTCCTTTCCAATTCCATTCCATTCCAGTTATTTCAATTCCTTTCCATTTCCATTTCCAATTCCATTTCCAATTCCATTTCCATTCCATTCCATTTCCATTCCATTTCCATTCCATTTATTCCATTCCATTCCATTTCATTCCATTTATTCCATTCCATTCCATTTCATTCCATTTATTCCATTCCATTTCATTCCATTCCATTTCATTCCATTTCCATTCCATTTCATTCATTTCATTCATTTCCATTCCATTTCCATTCCATTTCCATTCCATTTCCATTTCATTCCATTTCCATTTCCATTCCATTTCAATTCCATTTCCATTTCATTTCCAATTCCATTTCCAATTCCATTTCCAATTCCATTTCAATTCCATTTCCAATTCCATTTCCAATTCCATTTCCAATTCCATTTCCAATTCCATTTCCAATTCCATTTCCAATTCCATTTCAATTCCATTTCCAATTCCATTTCCAATTCCATTTCCAATTCCATTTCCAATTCCATTTCAATTCCATTACCAATTCCATTTCCAATTCCATTTCCATTCTATTTCCATTCCATTTCCATACCATTTCCATTCCATTTCCATTTCATTTCTATTCCATTTTCATTTCATTTCCATTCCATTTCCATTCCATTTCCATTCCATTTCCATTTCCATTCCATTTCCATTCCATTTCCATTCCATTTCCATTCCATTTCCATTACCATTTCCATTCCATTTCCATTCCATTTCCATTCCATTTCCATTCCATTTCCATTCCATTTCCATTCCATTTCCATTCCATTTCCATTCCATTTCCATTCCATTTACATTCCATTTCCATTCCATTTACATTCCATTTACATTCCATTTCCATTCCATTTACATTCCATTTCCATTCCATTTACATTCCATTTACATTCCATTTCCAATCCAATTCCATTCCAATTTCATTTACAATTCCATTTACAATTCCATTTCCTATTCCATTTCCAATTCCATTTCCAATTCCATTTCCAATTCCATTTCCATTCCATTTCCATTTCACTTCCATTCCTACCATTCTACTTCCATTCATTCACTTTAATTCCACTTCCAATCTACTTCCAACCCACTTCCATTTCACTTCCATTCCACTACTATTCTACTTCCATTCCACTTTCATTCCACTTCCAATTCAGTTCCACTCTACTTCCAACAAACTTCCAGTCCACTTCCAGTCCACTTCCATTCTAATTCCAATCAACTTCCATTCCACTACCATTTTACTTCCATTCCACTTCAATTCCACTTCTAACCCACTTCCAATACACGTCCATTTCATTTCCATTCCACTTTCATTCCACTTCCATTCCACTTCACTTCCATTTAATATACATTGGTCTTCCATTTCACTTCCATCCCACTTCCATTTCACTTCCATTCCTACCATTCTACTTCCATTCCTCCACTTTCATTCCACTTCCAATCTACTTCCAATCCACTTTCATTTCACTTCCATTCCACTACCATTCTACTTCCATTACACTTTCATTCCACTTCCAATTCACTTCCACTCTACTTCCAATCCACTTCCATTCTGATTCCAATCAACTTCCATTCCACTTCCATTCCACTTCCATTCCACTTCCAACCCACTTGCAATACACTTCCATTTCATTTCCATTCCATTTTCATTCCACTTCACTTATATTTCACTTCCATTTCACCATTTCACTTTCATTCCATTTTCATTCCAATTCTATCCCAATTACATTCCACTCCTTTTCCATTCCCTTGCTTTCCTCTTCCATTCCTCTTCCATTCCACTTCCATTCAATTTCCATTCCACTTCTATCCCAATTCCATTCCACTTCCACTCGACTTACATTCCATTTTCATTCCACTTCTATTCCAGTTCCATTCCACTTCCATTCCTGACTGACATGTAGGGTTCATCATCAATGACGCAGCACCGGTATTTCGTTCGTTTTCAAACCGAATCGTTTTTTTTTTTTGGACTCTTGAGACGGAATCTCACTGACACAACTGCACAACTGAACGGATGTCAACAATACACTTAAAAGCTAGACTGGGCAAAGTTTGGTTAATTCCGATCAAAAATGGTAAAAGTTACGTAAGTTTGAAAGTTTTGCAAAAATTAAGGAAACACATTTGTTTTTGACTCAAGAGTTTTTAAATGGCGAATGCATGTTGGCATAATTTGTAATTACAAAATTGTAGCTTGGAAATCAAGCGCAGTTGAATCCGTTGGATGGAAATCTTGAAAAATAACTGTCAAAACCATAGCTTAAAGAGCAATCGACAGTTTGATTCAACTCTTTGTTTCCCCTTATTGTTCAATTTTGATATTCTGGTAGTGAGATTTCAGGAAATTTCATGTTTTCAAGTCGAATTGTAATCATACAACAACATATAAAGGGTGGTTCGATCAAATTTTGGTCGACTTAAACTTGATGCATTTCTTTTCATCGTGCATTAAAAAAATTTGCACACTCCTCATTTTGAAAATGTGTGTGATTAAAATCTGTATCCACATTAATCCGGACACCTTCAAATCATTTTAACTTTTGAAATATTGCACGTAGGAATGAAAAATATCACTGTGGTATAGCTGAGAGTCTATGATGAAAAAGACTATGATTGATGTTTACATTTCATGTTTAGTATTCAAGATGGCGACGAAAGAAAAACAGGTGCGCGAGCGAATTTTGTACGGGCGTATACGGCAAATTCTGACTTGTCAATACGGGACCTTGCAAAAACATTGGATTTGCCTAAATCCACTGTTCACGATGTGCTCAAATCATTTTCGGAACGTTTGACGGTGACGAGGAAACCGAGAAGTGACAAAAACATTGGACGCGCTGATTCTGTCATGGACCGAAAAGTGAAAAGGATATTAACGAAGAACCCTAATCTCTCCATTAGAAAGGTGGCTCGTAAAATAGGGATGTCGCCTGGTTTTGTCCAAAAATCAAAACAACGTTTGGGACTCAAGTCATATAAAGTAAAAACAGTTCCAAATCGCAACGACAAACGGAACTTGGCAGCAAAATCATGGGCTCGACGTTTGTACTGCGAATATTAGACGAAACTTTCATGCGTTTTTATGGACGATGAAACTTATGTCCTGGAGGATTTCAGCCTTTGTACGGGCCCGATTTGGCATCATGCCACTATGCTAAAACTGTGTAGTAGTGGTACCAAGCAAATCAAGTGAACATTGTACCAAAAACCTCAAACCCGCCAAATTGCCCAGAGCTACGACCAATCGAGAAATAGTGGGCTCTGATGAAGCGGAAGCTTTCTGGAAAGAAGCAAGGAATCAAAGACATCAAACACTTCCAGCAAATTTGGACAAAGACGGCTTCTACGATTTCTGAAGAGTCTGTACAAACCCTAATGGACGGAGTTAAGCGCAAAGTTTGAAAATTTTATGCAAATACCGAATAACTATGTTTTGTCTTCAAGAATTGTTAAAACACATCCCATGAATCTGAAATAAACAACTATGACGGAAATATAATGTGAAATTTATGTTTTATTCATGTTTTGAGGTGTCCGGATTGTTGCGGATACAGACCTTAGCACTTCAGTGCTAAAAAACGAGCTGGACTACCGACTTACAAGAAAGTGGTGACTCCAAACCACGACGATAAACAAAATACGTCTGTCAAAGCACGATCGCAAAAGTTGTACACGACAATGCTGACGAAGTTTGATTGCGTGGTACAGGACGATGAAACTCACGTCAAGGCAGACTTTAAACAGTTTCCTGGACAGGAATTCTATACGGCAACCGGACGGAGAAAGGTGGCAGATATTTTCAAGCACATTAAACTGTCAAAGTTCGCGAAGAAATATTTGGTGTGGCAGGCCATCTGTACCTGTGGCTTGAAGAGCAACGTTTACATTGCGACCGGAACCGTCAACCAGGAAATTTATCTGAGCGAGTGCCTACAAAAACGTCTACTGCCTCTCCTGAAGCGAAATTATTTTTTCGTTCTATTTTGTCCGGATTTGGCATCTTGCCATTACGGAAAAAAAGGCCATGGAGTGGTATGCTGCCAACGTTCAAGTGGTGCCGAAGAACAAGAACCCTCCCATCACGCAAGAGCTCCGCCCAATAGAACAATATTGGGCCATCGTCAAGCGGAACTTTAAGAAGACTCAAAAAGCTGTTGTGAGCGAGAAACAGTTCAAGAGAAAACTGGCGTTCTGCTGCGAATAAAGTGGACAAGGAGACTATACAAAATCTTATGGCAGGTGTTAAACGAAAGACCCGGCAGTTCGTATTCGGTAAAAAGGAAGCTTAGCTGAATATTGCTCCTGTATTCAGTCCTGACTGAACTTGAAAAAGAAAAATAATTTGACTTATTAAACATTGATCGATTCACACACATTACTGTTTGATCAAATTTTGATCGGAACACCCTTTAATCGAATTCTGTGTCCAGTGGATGGAGAAATTTCCCTTGACGAAAAAAATCTAGACCAGACCGGAAAACCAGCCACCTTAAGTCTGCCTACTAAGTTAAGGACGGGCCCCCAACAGTAATTTGTTTTGCCTTACATGAACGACGAAATTTAAGCATAAAAAAATCATTTTTACAAGGTATTTC
>JASCZW010013198.1:0-26323 GCA_034211315.2 Aedes japonicus
ACATAGATACGCCTAACAAAATCATAATCGGTATCCAAGAAACTAAACTCTTTTCTAAAACTCACGTCGACAATAGCTAGGTCGACAATAGCCAGGGCTTATCCAGCAAAGAAATGCTCCTGATCAAGAACATTCTAATTAATAAAGGAGTTCAACTTGACATTCCCGAAGTAGCACTCAATTTTGTTGCACCAAAAATTGCAACCAGCCTTACCCTACCATGTTCCATGTACTCTACATATAACATGTTCCAGAACGAGAGATTAATAACCGAAAATTGGACGCCGGTAACTGCACAATGGAATCAATGAGGGCTCTGAGGTATCTAGGGATCATGATAGACGACAAGCTGTCATTTACCAGTCACGTCGACTACGCTTGAAACAAAGCCTCCACGGCTATATCGACATTATCTCGCATGATGTCGAACAGCTCAGCGGTACAGGGCAAGCTACACCTTGTCATTAATGAGGTACGGTGAGCTGGCATGGGTCACCGCCCTGAGTAGTAAGAGCTACCGCGGTAAGCTCGAAAGTACTCACAGGCTAATGTGTCAGCGCATACCGCACAGTGTCTCCGCGACGCGGTATCCGTTTAAGCGGCGATGATGCCCATTGGCATCACAATAAAAGAGAATGTAAAGTGCTTTGAGTAGAGGGGGCACAAGAGGAATCCGCAGGACCACCAGAGCTGCACCGATGGCCAGGTGGCAGAGGGAGTGGAATAATTCCACCTGGCTGCTTCAGACAGCATCTGTAGTAAGTACGGGCACACTAAGTCCTTAGCGTGCCCCGTATGCGCAGAAGCGGACGAAACTGCGGAACATGTGTCTCTTCGTCTGCCCTCGCTTCAACGACGCGAGGAACGGCATGATGGCCGTGAGCGGTCGGGACACGACACCGGACAATCTTGTCCAGAGGATGTGTCAAGAACAGGACACTTGGAACGACCACCGACAGGCCGGAGGGAGTTAGACACAAGCGGGTGCTAACGCACAATAGCCCCTCCCCGGAGTAATACTGAAAGGTGTCCCCATGGTGGGGGACCAAAGCCAGAGGCACGGGTGGGTTTTTGCGGGTCGATTGGTTGGCACCTTCATCCTCACACTCTGAGTTCTTTAGGAAACTGTGAGCAGATTTTCCATCCCGTTAGAAAAAAAAAGAACCAGAGATTGAAAAATCAACAACTATCCGGATCTATCCGTTGATCCAAAACAACACGGCAGTTGAATCCCTGCCCTCAACTCCTAATTAAACAAGCAAAGCAACTCTTCACAACGTCAGAACCAGATGATTACCAGATTACCAGATGAGTTGCATTCTGATTGCGGTCCGAGCAACAGGCTTCTATCCGGAAACTTCTTTATATCATTTTTAAACTGTTCAGTAGTAAGGCCTGAATTCGAGAAAAATGCACCGTGTTTATCCGTGTTTAACTTTTTTGTCCGTGGGTAAAAATTGATGAAAATCTGGGTATAACTAGTTTGGAGTGAATTGTTTACATTTGCAAAATTTCGGTTCAGTTGTTATTGAGATGTCATCGAGACAAGAAGAAAATCGCCGGAGAATTTTGCGCGCCGTCATGGAAAATCCGACTGCGACCATCAGATGGATCGGAAAACAACTGGGAATCTCCCATACAACTGTGTCTCGGGTGGTAAAATCGTTTAAGGAGTCCCAGACGACCGAGCAGCGGGCTGGAAGTGGAAGAAAATTGAAGACAGCTGACCCTGTGAATGCCCGGAAGGTGTTGGATTATTTCAAATGTAACCCGAGCCTTTCGATTCTCGACGTGGCTCTGAAGGCAAAGTGTTCCGCTTGGTTTGTTCAGCAAATCATGAAACGAGCTGGGCTTCGTATATTCAAGGTCCGCAACGCATCGAACCGAACGGTGGCCAAATCCCGCCCAAGGAAGCTGTATCGAGAGTGGTCAACGATACCGATGTGTGTGGTTATAGATGACGAAACCACCATCAAGGCAGATGCAAAGCAGATACCGGGGCTGGAGTTTTACTTTGCCAGATCACGGTTTGATGTTTTGGAATACATAAGGAAAAAGAAAGTGGACAAATTCGCCAAAAAATACTTGCTCTGGCAGGCCATATGCCAATGCGGTAAACTGAGTAAACCGTACATCACAACGGGTACCATCAACAGCGAAATTTACCGCACCGAGTGCCTCCACAAGCACCTGTTGCCCTTCCTGCGGTCCCACGGAGGCGAGACATTATTTTGGCTGGACCTGGCATCATGCCACTAAGCGCAATCAACGTTGAATTGTTAACAGAGGCAAAAACGTTGTTTTTGTACAAAAGCCGCCAACCCTCAAATTCACCAGTGATTTGTCCGGTGGAGAGATTTTGGGCCATAATGACGGCCAAAGTTCGAAAATCGTCCAAGGTATTAAAGAACGAGCTGGAGTTGAAGAAAGAATAGATGAAAGTGACCAAAAAGGTCGGCTCCACCATTGCACTACGAATGCTTTCAGCGATGGAAAGAAAAATTGAATAAAGTAATTATTGTTGAAACATAATCTATATGTATTAGTTCATTCCGTGAAAATTTCAAGAAAATCCGACTTTAAATAAATTTTTGGCAAACACTTTTGTCTGGTGCATTTTTTATTGAGTACAGGCCTTATTTATGGGTCACAACTTTCCATCAAAAGAGAAAATAAGCGAATGTGAATCCATCCTAGGAGCCTTTCACAACTTGCACCTGAAAAGAAAAAATTCCAGAAATCATGACGTCGCAAAAATAGCAAATGATACATTCATTAATAGAAACAAACAAAACACGAAACCGACCAGATATGGAGATGGAGTTTATTTTAGGAGAAACCTCTTAATCGTCCATGCTATTGGTTCTTACCCTTTACCTAATATTCCTTCAGTTAAGATCCACCTATAGGAGACCATCGAGGAAAACGCATCAAAAGAAGCAAACAAAATCTGAGTTCAACAAAAGTTAAACAACCCTGGACACCACACGAAGAGCCGAGGACGTCACTTTTTAACACTTTTTATTTACTGTGATCGTGTTATTTGATTTCTTTTCAATTGACAGTTTTACCAAAAGCACTAAAAGCAAATACACGGGGGGTATCACAGTTCGCAAAGGCCGAGTTTTATTTTAGAAAAGGACACCAAAATGAAGACTTTTATCTGATTTATCTTAGCATTCATCAAACTAACACAGACAATAAAATAAACCAGATACTCACATCATGAAGCGACTGATTGTGGTTTGTAATCTCCCGCACCTTATCCCGGATGTTATTCTCGCAGGGTTCATTAATCCCGATGATCGTCGCCAATGTCCGTAAAAATTGCAACCTCTCGGTTTGCAATCGATCACAGCTGTTCTGAAGCCGACAACACCTGGATTCAAACCCTCGGAGTTCCTCTAAAAAGATAACATTCTTTACTTTCTTTCATTCAATATCTCTACATGCCTACCTCTCAACTTATCTCCGTTGACTTCACTTTCCGCTAACCGATCGCGAGTAGCCTGCAGATCCCTTTCCGCCTGCCGGCACCTTGTTTCCAAGCCCTGCGCCAGGGACTGTAACCCTTCGATCTGCGTCTGAAGCCGAGTCTTATCGGCTGTAGCAGCCGTCTTGGCTGTGATGAGTTCAGCTTCAGTAGAATTCAGATGCTCCACAAGTTCCAGCCAGTTTTGACCGCAACCTTTGCAGTTCAGCCACCGTTTCGGCAGCTTTGTTCAGAACACATTCCGGAGTGAGATGAGTTCCGTCGCACACGTCGATTCCCAGGCAGAGACATAATCTTCTAACCAAATCCTGCAGGTGAGCTCTTGCCTGATCCCGATGGCCTTCTTCTTTGGAAATATCGCATTCCAACCTTCGCGTCTTGGCGCACAGCTCCTTGATCTTATCCTCCAGATGCTTTTTGTCGCGATTCAGAGTACCGACAACACTTTCGCTTCTTGAGTGCAGAGTTTTCTCTCGAGATTCTGAAGCTGCCAACCTTTGTTGTAGTGAACTGATGAGCGATGTTTGGCGAGCACTTTGAGCTCTTAAGGCCTCACATTCGTTTTCCTTCGCACATAAGCAACTCTTGGCGTCGGATAGTTCTGCCATCAGGCGGTCTCGTTTGTAGGTGGACGCAGCCAGTTCGCTGCGGAGAGTCGTTGCAAGGTCGATGGAGTGAGCTAGATGGTCGTTGCATGCTGGATCGGGCTGGTAAAGGAAATATTTCAAAATCAAGTGTACAAAAATAACCTATTCAGGAAGGAACATACATGATGATGATGATGCACTGGAGAATGGTGATGCTTTGGCATTATCTAAAAATAGGAAAAAAACATTGATTAAATTAAAACAGAAGTAAGCTGTCCCTATTATAAATGAACGTTTGTTTCGCCTCCGTATAAATAGCACAACAATATTCTACGATGCGTCCTTGTTCCATTCATTTAGACGAGCACCCTACTGAGTAGAGCAGAGGAAGTGAAGTCTCGTGCCCAGACATGAGCCTTGTCATCGTGGGTCCTTTGTACCTACAGGAGCATAACAACACCCATCCTATCATTCTGCAACCCACCCCCATCAAATTTGAACGAACCACGATTGTTAACCTATATACTGTTAAGGTACGCTTTCAGCTTACACGTTTGAATGGCCCAGGTTGCACAATCAGCATTCCCACCCTTCAAGCACTAACACACAAACCACTGCTGCTATAAAACGGACTACAAGGACACGGAAACAATGTTTGGAATGAAAAGTTGCTTTTCCTTGAACGGAAAACTTGCGTTGCAAAATTGAGGTGAAACTTTTTTGCCAGGTGGATGTTGCGTGGCGGAGCTCTAACTTTACAACCTCTTACTTTATCACGATTGTGAAATCTACTCACGTTCAAACAACCACACGGTAAACGGAAGCAAGCTTCATTTGATTTACTTTTGTTAGTGGAAAGTGCAGTACGATACGAACTTACATTAAATGTCAGATGTTTGAAACTTTCTGCAGTGCTTTCAATTGGAGTTTAATTGTATTTGACAACTTTTCAAAATTCTTTCACCGTCTTTAGCAGGTTTTTGACATTAAACCTCACTTGGTATATTTATTTGAATAAAATGCAAACTGCCGGATATATTCAATGCATTGAATAACTTAACGAGAATCTTGATAATTTTCGTCTAAATTGCTCTTGTATTAAGAAATTTAGCAGTTTCAAGTACATGAAGAAAAACAAACTCATTTCATGACTATGTTTTGCTCATTTTCGAAATTGTACTTTTTGCGTCAAAAAGTGACTAAAGGGTGTACGGAATCAAATCGCGACACTCACACAAATATTCGGCAAAATCCGTCCGTTCAACCAATCAGCTTCAAACTTTCAGGGAGTAAAATAAAACTTTCCCATTTTTTCCCATGTTTGTTTTATTCAATTTCAATTCCATATCGAAAAGCACGAACCTTCTTCTTTACACTACTTATAAGGTCCTGTACAACATTTGGACTAACGTTTTTTTAGCGTGGCAATCCATTTTTCTTCATGTCTTCCTCCGATGTCACTTCCTTAGGATGCTTCCGAAGGGCCAGCTTTATGATGGCCCAGTACTTTTCAATTGGCCGCAGTTCCGGTGCGTTCGGGGGATTGAGATGCGTCGGCACGAAATTGACCTCCGTAGCCTTGTAGCGCTCCAAAACATCCTTCGAGTAATGGCACGACGCTAAATTCGGCCAGAAAACCGTAGGACCATCGTGTGACCTCAGAGGAAGAAGTAGACGCGTTTGGAAGCATTCATATACTATGAAAGAATTTCTATCGTTATTCCGACAATTATATCATGGTCAGGATGACTATTGCATATATTAGTAACAATAAACATAGAAAATGGTAGGTGCGTTCATTTTTACTATGATCATGGTAACAAGGACTACTCGATATTATGGCAAATGTTGGACGAAGCTATTTTTAATGGTCGTTTGACCATGATCATAGTCGGTTTAAAATCACTATACTGCAATAGTCATCCTAACCCCGAATAATGGTAAAATTGACAATCAAATTCTTCTCTGTGTAGGTACACCTGCCCATCGACCGCCCCAGTTGTCACGAATGGGGTGCTCCACTTTTCACACGAGCAAATTGCATGCCAAATTATAATTGTTTTGGCAAACTTTGACATCTTCTGCTTTTTAACGTTCTCAGGGTCATCAATTTGCTGTTGACCAATTGCAAAAACTGGAGCCCGGAAGCTGCCGGAAGTCTGCGGTTACATACGTCTCATCATCCATAACGAGCAATGGTTTCGTCGCTCCCAGGTGTGAAACTTCCATACACGTGTTTATCCATCGGCATTCATCGCGATTGAGCGCCTTTTGGACTTTGTACGTGTAGTCCTTCACGTGTTTTGCATCTTGCACAAAAGTTTTGGTTAGATTCAGTTAATTCTGCATCTGAACTGAACTGTTCCTCTTGAAAGCTTTGATCCTTACGGGAATCCCAGTTTGGCATTTTTTCTTTAAAATCGATGGTCAAACGTTCGTTGTACCGATTTAAACCTGGCTTTTCTGGAATGAACCACTCCCCAGCATGATGATGAAAGATCCGGAGTTTCGAGGTACGTGCGCAAAATTTCTTTGCCGCTTCTGTTTCTTCGACTGCATCTTACCGGGATTGCTGCTCTACGTATTGCATCTGCTGGTAAAACTTACACAGCGTAAACAAATACACATTGAACTTGTTCCGCGAAGTTCAATGAGAATATACCAACGGGTAGAAAGTAGCAACCATTTAAAAGTCGTTACCCAATTTGATTCCGATACAACTTTAAAGACAAATCGTTGTGTCGGCGTTGATCTGAGCGAACCCAGGTACATCAAATGATGAAAACATAATAACACACGGATTATTACTGGATTGAACAAAGACATCATTCAGAATGAATTCTAGAGGGTTTGAGCTGTTTAGTTTGTACCTGTAACTAGAAATTAGAAGAAAAAATAGTATTTTCCATTTAATTCCAACTACCTTTGCTTAACTTGACAGATACGCGTATTTCGTCTACAATGTGCAGACTTCTTCAGTGTCTCGTACTAATAGGAAGTCTGCATATTGTAGACGAAATACGCGTATCTGTCAAGATAACCACAAGTAGTTGGCATTGAATGTAAAATACTAGTTTTATTTCTAATTTCTAGTTATCATTCAGAAATTTTCCCACATTTTGTCAGTTATTCCTACGGGATTCGAGATAAATGTAAAAAAGTTTCAGATATATCTATTTGGAACTGCTCAGCAATATGTGAAACTGTACGGCTGGTACAAAATGCCGTCCAGCATACATCGTGTTCTAATTCATGGGGCAGATACTATAAGAGCTTCCATTATTCCCGCCGGTCAATTATCGGAGGAGCCACAAGAAAAACTTGTGAGAGCATCGAGCTAGCAAAAGGTTCACGGATTATTTTATATTTAGTGGTTAACATCCATACCTCTAACGCCAAAGTCACGAGTTTGAATCTCACCCCCGGACAAGTTACGAAAATACCAAAAACCTACAGTGACAAACACCAGTGACTACGACGGGAGATGAACCAGCCCAGGGCTGAAAATCTCGATAATAAAGGGGACAAAAATCTACAATACATACTTAAGCTTTATTTAAATGTTAACATTTAACAGTGCATCCACAAATCAAGACATCTTCAACCGTTTGCTGGTATCTTCAGACCCACTGGAAAGCTTTGAACAACGAGTTGTCAAATTTATCCAACGATGAATATTTGGAAGATATGCAGTAAGACGATGTATTTTTTTCGATATTATATTCGAATAAGCTTCACTATCTAGTAAATTGGCCGTGTTTTTTTTAAACATTAATAGTAAGACTATATACATTAGCAAAGGAAATTAACAAGCTGATATCATAAAAGTTACAAGTTCTGTTATCCAAGTTATCGTTTTGATTGCCGCTGCTATTGCATAACAAATTAAATTATCACCATTGGCAAATTTTGTTATCATTTGTTATCATTTTGAACACACTATTTCTTATGAACGTTCTAAGTTGAATTGTAAAACTATAAATATTTCCAGCATATTTGAACAAGAAATTTTGCTTTTAATCAAAAATTTTTTTCAGTTATCAGCATGAGAATTTGATGTCAAATTGATAACATAATTTGAAACTATTTCAAAACATTTGTTTACAATACAAGATTTGTTATCAAGTTGTTCGCAGTGAAAACAAAATTAGTTATTGTTATGATATTCAACGAGTATTTTTTTGTTTTATTCATTCTGTAATTTTGGCTGTTTATTCAGCCTAAATGATAACATATTCAATGAACAAAAACTGATAACCTGGTATTAGAACTTGTTATCAATTTGGTATTATCCTTTGCTCGGGTATTTATTTAAAAAAATGTACAAATGTACAAATGCAACATAATATAATAAAAAGCTTGGTTACTTTTTTCGGCAGATTTCTTGTGAGAATAGGCTGCCACATCAACGTTCAAAACTGCCAGAACCAAATGAACTGCTTGTAATGATCACTTGAAGATGCGATGGGGGATCATCGCCCAGATATTCCCAAATGTAGCACGTAGGGAAGCGGAACCTATCTTGAGCTCAACAAGCAGACCTCCGGTGGAAATCGGTCAATATGCACTGAATATCGAACACTGAGTACACAAGTTATTCACAATGTATTCGTCCACTTACCGCTAATCGTTTAGCAACACAATGTTTTCGATTCTGATAATTTTCTTCCAATTAAGTACGGAAAAGTTGCCACTGCTATGTACCTATATTAATAATATCACTCAAAACATTAATCCCATCTGTGTACATATGTTAATCGTACTGATTTTAATCAAGAAAAAATACAAACAAGTTTACGCTCATCACTACTACACCCAAAAATGAAGTAAATCATTTGACAGTACTTCACGTGTGTTGGGTAGCATGCATATAACCAAGACAAAATGGAAGGGTTTGTTTGTTATTCTTCCATGAGAATATTGACAACAAGACTCACTATAACGTTGGGCATAGAATGCTCTATGAATGATTGAACACGCATACTAGCGTTGATATGTATGCTATACAGTATGTGAGCAGTGCAACATCAAGCGATTACATCGATTGTTAAACGGTTCAGAATAGGTGCAAGCGTATTGAAATTATTGTGAAAATTAATCCCATAGTTTTATAGTATTTTATCACGTATTCCTAGATTCTCGTGTGGCTAGTGTAATAAGTGAAGTGTGATTTTTATGGTTTGTGTAATTACGCAACGAAAAGGTGTGAGGAAATAGTGCAATTAAGGAGAAAACTTGGAGTCTGGCTCGAGTAAGTATATTCCCTAGTACGGCTAGATCAACACGACGAATTTGTGAGTGCAAAGGTAAGCAATTGTGTTGAAAATCTGACTGCTCATTATTTTTACGAAATTTAAGTCTCCGAAACGTTTTTGAGGCTTTTAATTATATTCAAGACATAATTTTATTTGCCAGGATTATATATTCTTGGTTACTGCGTCCATTTATTGGAGAAATTAAAGATCTTTTCACGTTTGAAGTTGAATGGCTGCAGAATGTAATGGATATATGTACTATGGTGGTTCCGCTTCCCTAGTAAAATGTTTCTTGTTTTCTATAATTAAACGTGGTGGAATGGAGTAAACGAGTGGATACTCATCGGGTATGATCTCTCATATGCATCCGTCGAACCATTTTGAACGGCCGTTATGAGAATATCACCATGAAAATCTCCCTTGCACATATAATGTTACCAATAACTAATGCTTTCCCTTCTTTCTCATGTTCTGCTCCGTATCCTATGACCACGAGCAATACCATATGACATCGTACAGAGGACATATACCAACATAAACTTCTGCCTAAAGTCAGCTCTTCAAAAGCAGAAACACCAAGACGACACAGTCGACATTAAGTAAAGAACGCTAACCCTTACCAATATTACTATCAGCCAAATTTCCCAACACGAGGTAAATAATCATATGAGCACTACAAAATATACTAAATATCCGTGACATAATACATAATGGGGAAAGAGAAGGACCATCAGGGCAACCAATTGAAACGATTTGGATAGGGAGCATGGGACTACCTCCTCCCTATTGTTAACATTTCGCGGAACGAAGGTGGGCTTTTCGACCCAATCTATTGGGTTCCACGTTAGTGCCTCTGCTAACGGACCCGTTCAAACGTTTTTGGCCCTTCATACAGGATCTTGATGATCACAAACAACAAAGGAATCCTGATCAAATCGGCTTTCAGATATGGACACTGCTATGGAAAGTTTCCTTGCTACAATATATGGTAGTATTTCATCATCTTCATCAAATTAACTTTGATGAATTTTGTCAGAAGCAGATAATTTCTCATCTCTTTGCAAAGCTCTAGGAGTGGACAGTAATTTATTGCTAGAACGTATAGAAATTAAGAGAAAGGGTATTGATAGTTCCGTATACGGTAACCGCAGGCTTTGAAATTGAAAGATACAAGTTTGAAAACGAGCGGAGGGCATTGAAAGGTAGTATCCGATCAGGCACATAACCCTTTACCAAGCTACCCAATGCTGGGTAGGCACGGGGGAGGATACCCCCTTGACTGGTAAAATAATTATGTAATCGATCGTGCTCTTATACTACCTATTGCTTTGATCTGGTTCTAGCGTTTGTTTCGCTCTCCCAATGATTGTATCCACCCCCTAAAACCACCCCAGTTTGTTTTTTTGCGCATTCATCACAAGCTCAATCTTACCAGCTTCCGCATTAAGCCTGAAGTACGTTTCCGCCATCGTCTCAAAGTTACGTGCTACGATATCAACGTCGTCGGCGAAGCCAAATAGTTGGACAGAATTCTTGAAGATCGTGCCACTCTTGTTCTTCGAATCACACCCGCCAATGCAATGTTAAACAATAAACACGACAATCCATCACCTTGCCGCAACCTCTCCGATAATCGAAGGGACTCAAGAGTATCCCTGATACTCGTACGACACCACATCACTCGATCCACCGTTACTTTGACCAACCGCACCAGTTTTTCCGAAAATCCATACTTGTGCATAATCTGCCATAGCTGGTCTCGATCGATTGTATCATAAATTGATTTGAAATCGATGAAAAGATGATCTGTGGGCACGCTGTATTCGCGACATTTCTGCAGCACTTGCCGAATCGCGAAAATCTGGTCCGTAGTAACGCGGGCACCCATGAATCCCGCTTGGTATTGCCCCACGAACTCCTTTGCAATTGGTGACAGGCGGTGGCATAATATTTGGGAGAGCAACTTGTAGGCAGCGCGTAGGCAGTAGCGTGATCGCACGATAATTGCAGCAATCCAGCTTGTCGTCCTTTTTATAGATGGGACACACTATTCCCTCCATCCAATCCTCCGATAAACATTCCTCCTCCCAAATCTTGAAAATTACCCAGTGCAGCGCTCTGGCCAGTGCTTCACCACCTTATTTTAATAGCTCGCTTGGGAGTTGGTCAACTCTGGCAGTGTTGTTGTTTTTCAATCGAACAGTTTCCTCCACAACTTTCTGAAGCTTTGGAATTGGGATCCTGTCATCATCTGCGTGTGTTCCTAGATTAATTACCGTGTTACTTCCGTTGGTTGCAACATTGCCATTCAGGTGCTCGTTGAAGTACTGTTTCCACTTTTCAATCACCTCACACTCTCTTGTGAGAAGGTTACCTTCCAGGTCTCTGCGAATATCGGCTTGTGATATGTAGCCTTTGCGCAAGCTGTTCAACTTCGTATAGAATTTTCAAGTATAGTTAACACGGAACAGTGTTTCCATTGATTCACGATCTCGATCTTCCCTCTAGCGCTTTTTCCTTCGAAGAATAGAGTTTCGCCTGTTCCGTGCCTGTCGATACCGGTCCACATTCGCTGTCGTACGGTGTTGCAGCATTTTTGCCCATGCTTCATCTTCTCTACTAACTGCTTGCATTCGCCATCAAACCAGTCATTTTTTCGATTCAGTTCAGAAGAACCTAGTTTCACTATGTAGTGCTACCAATGGCGGTTCGAATATCTCTTCAGCCATCCTCAAGAGTAGCTGCGCCAAACTGCTCTTCCGTTGGTAGGGCTGCTTCTAGCTGTAGTGCGTATCCATGGGCAACTCGGGTTCCCCGTAGTAGCTCAATGTTAGGTCGTGGCGTCCGAGTTCGACGCGTGTTGCACACCGTCGAGAGCTTTGAGCGCATACGTACTGCAACTAGATAGTAGTCCGAGTCTATATTCGTGCTGCGGTAAATGCGAACGTTGATTATATCGAAGAAGAATTTTCCGTCGATTAGAACATGGTCGAATTGATTCTCTGTTAGTTGGTCAGGTGATTTCTAAGTGGGTTTGTGGATGTGTTTTCGGGGAAAGAAGGTACTTCGGACTACTAAACTACGGGAGGTCACAAAGTACCGTTATCGTTCGATACAGTATGCATGCTGCTAAGTAGGCCCCTATAACCGGTATGTACATTGACTCCCGGTCTACCTGAGCGTTCATGACGCCAATGACGACTTTTACGTCCCGCTGCAGCCGTCATACACTAGCTCTAGCTGCGCGTAGAACGCTTTTTTTCGTCATCGGGTCTCCCCTCGTGTCGGCAGCCCCAAGCAACACATCTCTGTCAAAATTGGTTGCAGAAACTTGATTGTGACTTAATTGAGTCACATTGCAGTTACTTTGACTTATTTGCAACAAGTGTGCTACTAGGGGCGTACGTTGATGATGCTGTAGTTGAGGAATCGACCCTTGATCCTCAGCTTGCACATTCTCGAATAGATCGGCAACCGTCCAATCACGCGTTGATGCATTTTGCTCAGCACTACTCGTGATAATGCTCGATTCAAAGTAAATCTGCATGCACGGTTAAATACAGCACAGCGTCATGGTCATAGAGTAGTGGAAACTGGCTAGATCCGGCCAAAACATAACGTTGGTATTGTGTTGCCGAATGAAGGGTAAAATCCGCTTTTTCAGATACTCTTTAATGTGAACCTTCGACGTTATTGTGTGAGATGTAATGAAAACCTTGGTTTTAAGGTCACAACTTCGGGCTTTAGTATTATATGCAGATTCTAAGTCGATGATTATTTGATTTTTGTCAGAGTATGCATCTATCAGTTCTTTGTTCAATAATTTTAGCTGTTCGGCTGAAAATGGTTCAGGAGAACGAATTATAACTAGACCTGGTAAATTTTGAACTTCATATAATTACATTTTGAATTTTGATATTCTTTATGTTTTTTGAATTTCTCGTCAAGTAATTTTTTTTTCTCAAAGATTCGCAACGTTCGGCTTCCGTTTCTTTTGTGAGAAACAATGAAAAGCTTTCTGAACATTGTTTAGATAATTTTATATGTAGTGAACAGCACTTTAAAGTTTTAAAGTTGAGTGTACTAAATGCCTTGATACTATTTCGCAATAAATCCATCTCCATGTTTTTAATTAATTTTGATTCATAGCTGTTTTTACCTTTACCTTGTGGCTTATGGTTGTAAGCTTTTGTTGAAAACACCATGTTTAGAACGAAAAATCTTTGTGTAAACCTGCGATGCTCTTCTTCAGCTCGATGAACTAATTCGGCTGCAATTTGGACTTGGTTGTCATTTTCACATCACTTTTGTTTAACACTTTTACGAGCGTATTAGTAGAACGATTGTAATTGGAAAACTAGTAAATTTAAATTAACACTTAATAGGCCTATCTGTCCGACGATAAGCTTTCTGTAGTGGAATTTAACGAAATTTGGTCGCGTTTACTAGTGATAATTTAAAAAAGTCTTTGAGTTTGTTATTTTATTTTATGTAATCATATTAGTTCCATATTTTTCAGCAGAGATGCAGCTGTAGGCTATGTTTGTCAAATGACGCTTGAGAGAGTTGCCGTTTCAGGCATAGTTTTTCGATATGTAATATGTAGTCTTATGTTATTATCATGTTATCAGATTTTGCCGCAAAGTAGGCGCTGCAATCTATCTGTGCCAAAGACTCTCTATTGGGTAGCCGACTTCAGCAAAGTTACTGTGTATACAAAATGCTGTCGTTTGGCGTTATCAAATTAGTTCCAGATTGTGCCGCATAGATTGCGCTGTAGTCTATTTTTGTCAAATGAAGCTTTTAAGACTGGTCGTCTGCGGCAAACTTGTTCAGTATATGTAAAATACAATCATTTCATGTTGTCAGACAAGTCAAATCACAATGGTGGTGCTTAAGTCTATCTTTGCTGAATTATGCTCTAGAGAGCTGCATTTTCTGGCAAAACTATTTAATATGTCATAGATCGTCAAAAAGCCTTTCTCGTCTGATCTATCAGCCATTTTTTTATATTTTTACTTATGAGGCAATGAATTTCTAATAACCCTAGCGAATATTCTTCAAAACATATTAAATATCTAACTATTGTTAAGATTGATTCTAGTACATCATTACATGGTTCCTAAGCAAAGCTAAAGCATTAAAAAAAGTGGAGACGAACCATCTCAGGGCTGAAAATCTCTATAATAAAGAAAAAAAAAACACGTCAAAAACTTTAACATTGCAAGATATCAAGTCTCAATTTTTCGAAAAAGAAATGTGCAACTAAACTGATACTGCCTACGGAATTTTGTCAAAACCCACACTAGAGCTTTATTTCGCAATGGTAGACTGCAGCGCCATTTCTGAAACATAGATGGAACTAAATACATATATACATAATCTGGAACTTAATCTTATAATCTCAAAAGACGAAAAATGATTTTGACTTCTTTTGGGAAAGATAGGCAGCAACGCCATCTCTGTGGTACGATCTGAAACTAATGTGATGATTTCAAATGTCTTTATTTTACATTCATTTATTTAAACTTCATTTAGCAAAGATAGACTGCAGTGCCATCTTTGCGGCGCAACTTGGAACTTACATGATAGTTTCAAGTGTCTACATTTTACATTCTTAACATTTTTTTCTAAAAATGGCAACGTAAGCGGCTTTTTTTAAGCTTTATTTGACAAAGATTGACTGCACCGTCATCTCTACGGCAAAATTTGGAACTAATATGATAATGTCAATTGACTACATTCTTACTCCAATCATTTTTTTCTAAGACGATTACTCTCTAGAGCTTCATTTGGCATATATGAACTGCAGTGCCATCTCCGCAGCACGATTTAGAAGTAATATGATGATAAAAAAAGACGTTTCGTTACGCACTGAGAAACTTTGCTCAAGATACAAATTCTTTACAATGAGTCGGAAATGTTCTATTTGCATTTCTGTTGACATAGCCAAACTAAAACGTCCTTCTCTTTGCAGCATATACCCGGAAGACAATCGGTAACATTGTCCACTAGTTATTTTTTTATTTCAATGCATTTTTGACCATTTTGACCAAAACCTTTCAAATGGTGTATAAACATTGATCGTAATTTAAAATTTCGAAATTCTACGATGGTTTGAAATTGGATAGGTGCCACTTTTATTGTACAACCACTTGAAACTGATTTAAATATATATATATATATATATATATATATATATATATATATATATATATATATATATATATATATATATATATATATATATATATATATATATATGTTAGGGCAAAAATAGAGAATTTCGTTAAATACTAAAAGTCAGAAAATGTCAGCCTAATTGGCTTGAAAATTAAAAAATGATAGCGTACATTGAAGTTGCGCCGTGGGTCAGATTTGACCCCAATATCTTTGGAAGGTTAAACGTGATCGGGAAACCTTACATTGGATTGAGCAAAACAAAATAAGGGTAGAGGTGGAACATAGAACGGAAACTACGAACGAAGATATTCAGTGCAGTCGGACAGTTCGGCGAATTTCTATGCGAGAATGATTTTGACCGTTCCATGTCAGCAAACATTCCAACAGGACGCGTCAAACACTTTACCTTGCTTGACGTAATGGGATACCCCGGGTAAGTTCTAATATGTCAATGCTGTTAAATTTACTCGTAAGTTGATGATTTGGTAAGATATCTGCAGTTGCTGAAGAAAAACCAAGGTTTGCATCACTGAAGCGACTCATTCAAGCAACAAATTTATAAAGAGGAGCTTCTTCAGAAAAGAATTCTGCCATTCATTCAATCGCCCGAATGTGCCGTGAAGTTCTGTCTCGACTAAGTCAGCTGCCATGAATTTATAGAATGATATCTGCATGTATGTTGATTTCATTGCAAAAAGTGTAAATCCGCCAAATTGTCCAGATTTTCGTCTCATCGAAAATTTTGGGGCAATTACCAAGTGTAAATTTGAAAAATGTGATATGGAAAGAGGCTGGAAAGTGTTGGCAGATAAGATAAACAGTAGTACTGTGCAAGTAATTATGGGTGTAACACAGCGAAAAGTTAAAAAAAAGTTCCGAAAAGCTGATCCATAAGGTTTTTTATTTTCCTTGAAGTTGATTGATGAAATGATACCCTAAGATTTTTTGAACGTTTTTTTCTCTCGCAGGAATCATCCATTTTGTGCGGCCAACTTCTAAATAAAACAGACTTTAAAATAACGGAAACCATACGTTTATAAGATGTAATATAACAACAAAGTCTATTGATTCGACCTGTTTTGTGTACATTTACTGTTTGAAAAACATACTTTTCTTATCATAATAATATCGTAATAATTTTCTAAATTACACCGTGTTTTCAATACATGCATATTAAGGTGTGATGTGTATCAGCTATGATTGGATATTAAAATATTTTGATTGCTTTGTACTATGATGGTCCTTTATCTGCCATCATTATGTCATGAACTGAAAATTTGAACTGATCTGAAAGTCATTCGAAGCAATGACATTTGGTGTTAAACGTATTTTAAGTGTCGGCGTGTTCTCTATGCTTAAAGCTAGTCATGAAATTCAAACACTTACGTTTCCTTTTCACATTTACAATAATAACTGGTAATCCTTCAAAGTAGTATATTCCACTCTTAATCCGAAAAACAAATCGATTTACATCACCATCCAAAATCCAAAACTTCACATCCACATCCGTCTATATCCTTTTAGAACTAAACTCCCGAATAAACCAATGCGTTAACCAATCCGGCCCACCCAGAACCAGACTGCAATAGTTTGCTCCCGAAGCTCTCCACCCGTGGTATCCGTGCGAAACTGCGGTAAAGTTTGATTCACGATATCGGAATTTTTCCAACACAAACAAAGGGCTTTCCACGTTGGCTGTTGTAGCGTGGAAAACACATTTTCACTTGCAAGCGACGCAAAACAACGACTGGAAGGCTCGGAACTAGGTCCCGCTATAGTAGTAATGCAACGCCAGTGAGCCCCGTTTCGATTTCGGGACTGTCAGGAAATTGGATCACCTCATATCGAAGGGCTGATCGCTATTTATTGGTTTGCAAAATACGTTTGGCCCAGATGTTTGTTTGTGTTGCACCAGAGCAACAAACATTCGATAGTTCAATTTTATATTTCAATGATGATGGGTATTGCGGTTCGTTAAACAAAAGTTCATTAGGAGCAAAGCTTAAGCTAAGTTAAGCTCTGACGTCTCGCTTATTTTTTGCAGCTTTATAGATTTAATGGGTGCGGTGAAACTTCCGCAAATAGAAAACTTATCTCGAGAACAGCAATAGTAGCCATGAAAAAGCTTGGAATCATCAAGTAGAGCGGGAACATGCAACCATGGATAAAGGAACTACAACCTGTTTCCCATGCGAAGCAAAGTTTTCCAATACAGCCACGTAAATGTTGTTGCTGTATTTTTAGTTTCTTTCAGCTAACCAGCTCAGCGAGGAAGGTTAGGAGGAAGGTTTCTTAGAAAAATAAAATAAACAATGGTGTAATTACCATGGTAACGATGGAAGCGAAGAGTGATTGTTTCGCTTTCTATGGGATAATACACCATAATAAAGTCATACATGCCACTGTGAAGAAATTATGTAAATCTTTAATCAATCGAAAAAGTAACCTAATCCATAGAATTTGTGAGAGTTGTATAGTCCGGGAACGTAAAGTCTGGGGGATGTAATAGATCGGGGAACGTAGAAGAAAGATTTCGTATAAAAATTAGTGTCTCCACTGAAACTGAAACATACGCAATTCGACGAAAGATATTTTCGGTTGAATTTATTTTCTCATCTCTTTCAACACATTCTTATGCGCTAAAGGACGCTTGCATGTGTCGGTCTCAGGGACAGAAATTTACACGAGATATTGGTAGTGTGTACGATTAAGTGTGTTTTACAGAGTTTTAGTGTGTAATCTGCAACTTTCTCGAATGTAAACACTGTTAGTAGCTCTTATTTAGTGCTCTTGAAGTTTTTGTACTCAAACTTTCAGCTTCGTGTTCAAAATTGGAAGTTATTTGTTGCAAAAGGCCCAAAATAGCACAACTTTCGATTTGCATCCGCAATTTGAATTATGACACTTCACAAAACTAACAAAAGCTACCGTGGTATTGCCGATATTGTCCAGCCTCACCAAGATACGGTCGCTAGGATTGTGCAGATGTACAAAAAGCGTGTTTCTATCTTACCAGCTAAGCGATCGAGGCGTACTTCAAAGACAACTGGCCGAATTGACAGAGTCATGGTGTGGGGATCTATGGCTACATCCAACGTTGGAGAACTTAAGGTCATTAATGGAATCATGAACAAGGAGGTTTATTTGGACATTTTGAAAAACTACCAGCGTCTACACAAAAGCTATAATTGGTATCTGCACATATACTGTATACTTTCCAACAAGACGGAGATCCGAAGCACACCTCAAAGCTGGTTTCCCAGTGATTCAAGGTTGTGGAGTAGCCAGCACAGTCTCCCGACCGTAATCCGATCGAGCATCTCTGGTCAATTTTGAAAACTAAGGCCCAGTAGCAAAAACCAACAAACATCCAGCAATTGCGGCAGGTAAAGGGTGTCCACAGTTAAATTGCATCACTTTAAACTCGTCCTAAAAAACAAGTCTCTCAACCGAATGTCATTAAATATTCAGGGAATAAATAACTATGTATAATCTTCATTCAGGTATTTTTATTTCACTGTATTTTTTTACCGAATCCGAAAACCCGAACTTTCTTCTTAATACCACGCATGAGATTTTGAACAAAGCTTGAACCGACATTTTTTTTTCTGCTTTCAACCATGACTTCAATATTTCCCGTTCTGTAGTGACAACTTTAGGATGCTAACGAAGTTCGTGTTTCATTATAGCCCAATATTTTCAATTGGCCGCAACTCTAGAGAGTTTGGGGGATTAAGATCCTTCTGCACGAAATTGACACCATTCGTCTTGTACCACTCCAGAACATCCTTGGAGTAGTGACAAGACGCAAGATCCGGCCAAAACATTGTAGGAACGTTGTGCATTTTGAGAAACGGAAGCATTCGTTTTTTCAGGCATTCATTCATGTATACTTGACCATTTACAGTTGAAGTAGTCACGTTTACCACACGAACAAATCTCCTGCCAAATCATGAATTTTTTGGAGAATTTTGACACTTGCTGTTTCCTGAGAGACTCTGGAACAACGAACTTGTCTTTCGCAGTCACATACTGGTTGCCGGGAATCTGTTTAAAGTCCGCTTTTACGTGTGTTTCATCGTCCATGATGCAGAAGTGTGATTTCGTCAATATTCGTGTGTACAGCTTACGCGCACGTTTTATAGCTGTCCTATTCTGTTTTTCATTGCGGGTTGGAGCTTTCTGAACTTTGAATGAACGGCTCGTTTCTTGGCTCTCTGAACGAAATTTTTGGTCATGGCGCAGCTTTTTCCCGACATCCCGAACGGCACAGTTGGGTTTGTTTTTTAGAGGCAGCAACCACTCGCTTGTGATCCTTCACACAGTACGGAACACTTTTTCTACCACTCATCATCTTCCAATCGATAGTTAAACGTTCCTCGAAACGTTTTATGGTACGAGACACTGTAGACTGGTAAATTTTCAACATCTTTCCGATGGCTCGGTGCGAAAGAAGTGGGTTGTCGAGGAGCGTGTGCAAAATGTTCTCGCGCACTTGCCGTTCCTTCGACTCCATTTTCGAAACTACGACATATTTCACAATGAAACCTACGTAGTGTAAACAATACGCTGAGGTCATTTCACCCAAAATTTCGTTGAATTCAACCTAGAGGGAGAAATTTTACAGCTTATTGAAAGTGATGCAATTTAACTGTGGACACTCTTTAATCTCATCTGATTGGGACAAAATCACGCCAGAAACAACTGCTAAGCTTGTTGAGTTGATTTCACGACGATGCCGAGCAATTATTGAAGCCAAAGGTGGTCACACGAAGTAATAAAACTATTCGAGCCAGAGGGATGGATATAATTTGACGTAGGACTACAGCTTGTCAGTACACTGTTTGTCAATAATCAAATATTTGTCATAGGCAGATAGGCATCTGACAAACATCTATGATATTTGTCAGCTGTCATAGCTGACTATGCCAAATATTTGGCTATTGGACAAACAGTGTACTACAAGCTTACGTCTTTGTTTTTTTTATAATGGGGTACAGTCTAAAAGTGGTCAGGTTTTGAGCGTTAGTATCTCAGTCGTTTCTCAACATATTAACCAATTTTTTGCACCAACCGATCGGATATACTTCTACGCATTAACTTTAATAGAGAACAATGTTGATTTCAGGCCACATACAATTGAAGAAATCATAAATGTTACGTCTTCAATCAAAAAATATATTAACCCCTTCAAGTCTAAGGGCTCATATATGACCACAAAATAAAAATGGCTGCATAAAATTACAGACTGAATAAAATTGTACACTGTTTCGGCAAATTTGTTCTACATATATTTTTCTGTCTTTTGAAAATAAAAACATATGAGCCTAATTGACGACCTAGAACATCCTGAACATGAAGAAGCTCAGGAAGTAAAAAGAAATGCCTTATTAATAGTATAAAGCGTTGTTTTAGAGTATGTTACATGTGCATGCGTATTATTAAATTTATGGTGATAAACGTTAAATATTTTTGTATCTTTCCTGAATATTCTAGGTTATCCAAAATGCACTTAAGTTCAGTTGTAACAGTAGCTTTTAGCGCTGTATAAGATTATGATATGTATTCAAACATATGGAATAAACCTTTGGAAGGTCAATAGTCATTATTTGATAATTTTGCGATGTTGTAGGTCATCAAAATTGTCCTTGAGTTCAGAACTTAAAATCTAAAGGTTATACGGAATCAAATGGCACCAGTTTTAAATGGCTGTAACTTTTGACCCGTTGGGTATTTTCTATTGAAATTTTAAGTGGAACTAGTTCAATGCGTATTTGTTTATGCTGTGTAAGTCATTCATTAGCAGATGTACAATCGTTGCGAAGATCAGAAGAACAGCAGCGGCGCAAAGAAATTTTGCGCATGTACTCGAAAATCCGGATCTTTCTCATTGTGTTATCAGCAGGAAGTTAGGAATGGTACATTCTATGATGTCTCGTGTTTTCAAATCGGTACTACGAACATTTGACCATCGATTGGAAAGAAAAAGCTGGCAAAAATGGATCTCCGTATAGTGTTGAGCGATCGACAAGTTCAAGCTGTCAAGAGAAATCCCAACAGTTCAGTTCGAGATGTGACGAAAAACTGAATCTAACCAAAACTTTTGTGCAAGATGCGAAAAAACGTGAAGGACTACACACGTACAAAGTCCAAAAGGCGTCTAATCACGATGCACGGCCGAATACGGTAGGTAAAACACGTGCACGGAAGCTGTACACCCAGATGTTGACGAAACCACATCGCCTCGTTATGGATGATGAGACGTATGTAACCGCAGACTTCCGGCAGCTTCCGGGGCTCCAGTTTTGCATTGGTCATCATAAATTCGATGTCCCTGAGGACGTTAAAAAGCAGAAGATGTCAAAGTTTGCCAAAAAATATATGATTTGGCAAGCAATTTGCTCGTGTGGAAAGCGAAGCACCCCATTCATGACAATTGGAACGGTCAATGGGCAGGTGTACCTAAAGGAATGCCTCCAAAAGCGTAAACTTCCCTTCTGAGGTCACACAATGATCTCTACGGTTTTCTGGCTGGATTTAGCCTCGTTCCATTACTCGAACAAGAATTTTGGAGTGGTTCAAGGCTAAGGAGGTCAATTTCGTTCAGAAGCATCTCAACCCCCCGAACGCACCGGAACTGCGGCCAATTGAAAAGTACTGGGACATTATGAAGCAAGCACTTCTGAAGCATTCTAAGGAAGTGAAATTGGAGGAAGATATGTATGATGTATGATATATACTGGCACCCATTGTAGCACGGAAACAAAGTCCAACAGCAATGGGCTCTCTTCGCTGTTAGACTTGATCAAGTTTTAATAACCACTGATTATCCTAATAATGCCAATGTATGAAGGGCCAAAAAGGTGTTGGGTGAATTGATAAGCAACATCACCTATACATATCCACAGGGATATAAATAATCTCCTTCCAACAACAAGACTGAACAATTGGTCACAAGAGCAAGTTGGCATTCCCACTCTACCCATCCAAAATGCTTCAATCGGGTGCCCTGATGGTCCCTCCCATTCCCATGAAATATTTATTTAATAGTATGTATATTTATGTAAACCTATTATATATGATCTTCATTCGGTTGATCCAGAAATGCAAGAAATGTTGTAGAGCGTTAAAGTATTGAGTTTTGTGGTTCCGCTTTTAAGCACGTTTTCGTTCGTCTTCAGCAATTCCCAAAATCTGGATTTGAGGTAACCTGAAAAAGTTTGTTACATCTATTGAAATTTAATAAATTGATTTTGTTCACTATTTGCTGGTTGATGCTGATTTTATAACCTCAACTATGAAGTAAATCAATAAAATCAAAACTTTCAATTATAACAATATTGTGAGTAATGATAAAGTAATGACTCGGATTGAACTGTAAAATCAAAACTAGCTAAATGTATACAGAGCTGTCTGGATCAGATCCGCTCGAATTCAGTAAAATGTTCATTTGCAAAACGGTAACGGAAAATACATTCAATAATAAGTGTAAAAACCTATCACAGACTCCGTTGCAACCTCCAGCAGTCAAGGCATCATACACTTCTAAATCACAGGAAGAGAAGAAGGGATCATAACTATAATTGGACCTATGAAACACAACTACTAAAAGTATACTAGGTCAAACTACAAAATTCTTCCTATGTTTACATATAAATCACAAAAACACATGTTTAACCCTTTCGGCACGACTAACCGAGTACCAGGGCGTCCTGAATCGTCCTGATATAGCCTGCAAAGTTTAGAACATCATTTTTATATTCGTAAATCAATTTTCAGATGTAGAATCGTTTATTTAGCTGAATTCTTTGTTCTGCAACAGAAAACAGGCATCTCACCTAGTTCCTGATCTAGAATAACCTTTTCATTCAAACCCTACCATGCAATTTAGCAAGTAGTCACATAGTCGTCTTCGTTTGAACTTAAGTGTGTATTTAATTAAGTAAGGAAAAATACCATGCGCGCAGACAATTGTATCACCACTGTGGACCCTTGAGTGTTTTGGTAAGTATCTTTTGAGTTATATCTTTGTTATATATTGTTATATCTATTTCCTGAAACCTTGGTTAAATCCATTAAAAATTCTACCAAATCAGCTATTTAATCCTTCTACATAAACGTTGCCTTGACCATTGCTTGTTGCTTGCTGCTGGGTTTAGAAATCTTATATCAATGGTAGGTTGTAGGTTGTAAATTCCAGTTGCTTTATTAATTTCCGCTAATAGCCATAATGCTACTCTCTCTTTAATTTCTTAGCACGTTAATTGGTGTGAATATTAGGCTTGTGAGTTGAAATGACGCGTTGAAATTTCTTGATATAATTTTTTAAATTCATTTATATGCTTTTTTGAGTAGAGTTTCCTACATGTCTTTTTTTCTCAAAAAGTATAAAAAAACCCTCTGATCTTTTCAAATAACAACTTTCTAACAAAATGTGGAAAGTGAAAACAAAGTCCATAAGCATGTAACAAGAGAAAAAAATAAGAAGATAAAATAAAATACAGTATTTCTGACATGCTGATCCAATACTAAGCACTCAATGGTTCGATCGTTACATGATTTTAGTCTGTGAAGAAGAGAACAAATGATCGTCGATTTTTTTTTAAATTAGCCAGTATATAATAACGTCTGTTTCATCCCAGCGAACATGCTAACCCACCTTCTGTCATTTTCCATGAACGCCACACTTACACCCACCCATGCACTTACTTGCATACTTTACTCTCCTTCATACTATACGTACACCTATACATGCTTACCGCATTCTATATTTATGCCATACAACGTTTCCTCTGCTTCTGCACTTTTCATATTTTCGATACTTCTCTGACTTCTTTTCTATTGATGTTTACAATTTCTTTCCAAACTTTTTTTATCAATTGCCTCGTATCTAGCAAAGTCCCTGCTGTAGAGATTTTTTTTTCCAAGTGAGCCTTGGTCTTCCTTCCTTTTTCTTGCCGAATTTTAAACTGTATGCTAATTTGTGAGGGTGATTCCGCTCTCTTCGTCTAATATGCCCATAATTACTTATTCTGTCTACCCTAATGCGTCTATTTATTGTCTTTGCCTCCAATATTTTATTTACATTAAATTTCATAGTTCTAACTCTTTGACAATTATTGAAAATGCTTCTTAAGATAAACTTTTCGTAATTTAGTGAAATCGGAGGAAGATTTGAAGGAAAAATGGACATAACATGTTTTATTTTACTCTCTGAAAGTTTGAATATTTTGGTGTGGTGCAATTTGTTTTCGTACACCCTTTAGAATATCAATAACCGCCTTCCGACATATATCTTTAGAGAAGGGCGAAATCGTTTTAAAACGGACCTATATGAGGAAGAAAAAGGTGGAGTTTCATCAGAGCACTGCACCGCGTCTCAAGTCAATCAAAACAATGGCAAAACTATATTAATTGAACTTCAAGTCGCTTCCGCATCCACCGTATTCTCTAGACAATGGATTTTAGTTTGATGAGTAAACTGAGATTATGTTGATGACTGAAATGGAAATTATGTTGATGAATGTATTTCTCTGCTGGTGTCACTTTCAGCGGTCTCCATGAGCCCTGATTCAGAATCCGTTTATCAGTTCCATTTCATCACTGTCGATCTGACCTCATTGTCACACATTGCCTGCTGAACCTATTTCTTTATTTACTTTGTTTCGGAGTCATTGATGAAGAGTCCAATCCCCTGTCAATATCGTCTCAAAGTTTCCGTTACGATAAACAATGTCTTCGGCCAAGCCAAAATGTTGAACTGACTTCATCGTATCTGAAATTGTACCTTGTAAAAATGTCGTGTTTATCTACGCTGTTCGAGGAACACATTTCGAAGCAATTTTTAAACAAGATGTTACAGAAAATAACACACACGTTTATTTTCCTACTGTGTAAGCAAACTCTTTAAAAAATATTGCACATATGGCTGTACGACCGTAAAATAAAATTGATTGCTAGTGTTAGATTCTAGGCCTAGATCGGGTTAAAAACACCATTTTCTTTTCCCACCTCAAACGGATCAAACGATTCAATGTTAGAACCGATATGCAAGTCACCCCTTACCTCATCGGCACCAACCAGAATATCGAAGACTCTCCCAATCCTGTTGACTATTTCCGGACTCTTTGTCTCCCGTTTTCCGCTCCTGACATGATCGTCGATGCACTATCACCGATGGTCACTCATAACAACTTCCAATTGGTCAGTCTACAAGCCATTATGATGCATATCCTCGGTGAGCTTTAATAAATCCTATCACAAATCGGCTCCATTCGTGGTCAAGGAATAATACTGCTGGATCGATTATCACATTTACATAGGACACCGTAAATTCGCGTTCTCGTGTTTTTTGCACTCCAAGGGCACCAAACCACTACCGAAAAAAGCGCATGCAAACCATCGCAACGGCCAATTGCACCCTTTCAATTCCCACGTTTCGATGAGCAACTTTCTTTCACTACCCGGGACGAAGACAGCGAAACCATAATCAACACTCCTTCCAGTTAATTCATTAATGTGGAACCTCCCAACCAAGGAACGATATATGAACCTACCTGCCTGCCCGTGTGGAGGTGATTCTGATAGCTTCACCCGCGAGAGCGATGGACTCTGCTGAAGGGAAACTTTCGATGTCCCAGCATAATTGAAGGAGTTTAGCTCGCAACGAACAAGCGCCGTGGGTTTGTTTATAATGGCAAGGGGGTGTCCAGGGGAATGCATTCATGTTTTCGGTTCACGCTTCGAACTGGCGCGAATAGTTTCTGGTTTTATGAAATATCGATTCTCTCCAAACAGCAGCGTTA
>JASCZW010013199.1:0-26321 GCA_034211315.2 Aedes japonicus
TGCAATTGAATTTGAATTGACATTAGACATATAAAAAACTAAATGTTACAATGTTATAGTAAACAATTAGGTAACAATATAATGTATGACTGATTGAATACTAAACGTACAATTCCATCAATTGTTATATTGTAGGGTATGTGTCCCTTAACTCAGCCTAATATACAACAATCGATTACATTTTTTTTTTATCAAAACTCATAAGGTATTTGAGCTAGAAGCAACATTTAACTAGCTATACACTTGCTTAAATATTTTTGATAAGCCATCTGGTATTATGTATCACGAAAAGTTATACAACTTATTTTATAAAGTCAGAAACTTTTGAGGGATCTGGATGTAATGTCGGTCTATGGGTACCAAATTGAATCTAATTGTGGATGCAAGTTCGTCCCATTCGATAGATTTGTTAGTAAATGTTGTCTATCTACGATTTTTTTTTCTGATTTTCTGATTTAAGGCGTTGCCAGCTGTATTCGCTCTACACTACAAACAATTTTATAAATTAAACTATACTTAAACTGCTAAGAAACGCTTAAGTGATTTTTACATACGATTTAGCGGTCATTAAGCAATCAAAACATTATAATTAACTCTACACAGATTTTGTTCCTTATGTTTGTGTTAAGATGTGTCATATGGAAAATATTCAACCGGAACTCAGACATTTGTATTGTAAATGTTACCAATAAAAACAATTTTTCCACGCTTTCCATACAACAGGCCATAGTTGGGAACCTAGAAAAAAAATATGTTCCTAACATGGTCTATGGTTTTCTTGTTAATTTTTTTTTATTTTATCTATGTGACCTGTTAGTTTAAAACGTGTGACTATTTTCTGTACATCTTGGTTGCATGATTCGGTTTATAGGTTCAATTTCGGCAAATTTAGATCATTCGAAGATCGCGTAGATAATCTGTTCAGCTTAACCAGAAAAGTCATGGTGTCTAAAAAGTTCAAGAAATCGAGAATTATACGGAAGTGAACTACAATAAATTGATTAATAATGTCTCAATTGCTTTGAAATAAATCGATCATCCTAAAAGCAATATAATTTTGTTGATTATCGCCGAAATAAGGACATATTTGAAACATAGGCCGAATCAAGGAGCTAGGCTAACATTACGTCCCGTTACCCTATAAAGCAATGTCCATTTAGAATCCGGAATAAGAAAATCATCTGTATCTCGGTAACGGATTGACGTACAAATAAGTATAATACATCAAAACAAAGGTAATTCACTGTACTTTAAGGAAAAAAATATCAATACAAATCATTTCTCTTCGTTTCTAATGAAAATTTGCACTTTCTTCTTTATTCCTCTCATCAAACGTTGCACACCTCCGGAGTCAACTTCCTTGGCACATTTGTTCCACATTTTGGTCATCTAAGTCGCGTCCCGAGCCGTTTTTCCACGTTTCTTAAGCTTCCGCTTCATTATTGCCCAAAATCTCTCGATGGGCTGGAACTGCGGGCAGTTGGGTGGATTTATGTTTTTATCGATGAAATCTACGTTATTATCGCGGTACCACTGGATGATTTCCTCGCCAAATCTGGCCAAAACTTCACGGGAACTTTATGGCCTTTAACGAAAGGTAGTACGCGGTTTTGAGGCATTCTTCATAGTACAGCTTCGAGTCCATCGTCTTATTCGTCACGAACACTTTGGTCTTTGCTCCGCAGCCGCATATCACTTGCCAAATCATTAGTTTTTTGGCAAATTTATCCATAAAAGCAAACTAAAACTTCGCAGAAACATTTCCTCGTGCCGTCGTCATATAGAATTTTTGACCACGAAGCTGTTCGCAATCCATTTTGACGTAGGTTTCATCGTCGATGAGCAGGCATCCTTGGTACTTCGTCAAAACCTACTGGTACAATGTCCGAGCTCGAGTTTTGGTGACGAAACTTTGCATCAACGTTCTGTTTGGTTGCTTGCTGACTCGATAAGATCGATATCCTGCTCGCAAACGAATTCTTCAAACGGTACTGCGAGCAACAGTGTATTTTTGTGCGATTTCATTATCTGATAGCCCAACAAACAATTCAAAGCGGTTAATAAACACCCATGTTCATTAAATGTGGAAATATAGCTTCCGGAGCTGAATAACACTGTAGTCGTTTTGTTTTTATGAATAAAAGTTTTTGAAACAGAACAGAAAGCTTTTAAATGATTACTTGCGTTTAGTTTAAAACATGTTTTATAAGCTGCCCAACAAACAATTCAAAGCGATTAATAAGCACCCTTGCAGATTAAATGTAGAATTACAACTTCCAGAGCTGAATAAAAATTTAGTCGTTTTGTTTTTATGAATAACAGTTTTGGAAACAGAACAAAAAGCTTTTAAATGACTACCTGTATTTGGTTTAAAAATATGTTTTATAAGCTGTACTATATTGTTTATTACTCTACAGTTCAATCATCAGAGAAAAGCTGAACAAACATGGAATAAAAGCATGTTACCCCAAAATCGTCATCATTATATAACAGCTAGTATAATTATTTAAAAAAAACTTTTAAACAGTCTTCACTAGACGGATTGTTCAGCTATACAACGATGTTTATTGAACTCCCAAAGAAGTTAAACTAGAACCTAAATAGGATTTAATAAACATTAGATGGATGATTTGTGGTATAAGCTTCAGTTACACATTTATTCGACAATTGTGCAACGCTTAATCAGTTATTTAAAACTATCGTTTTTTAATTAATTATGGAACGTTTATGGAGCAATTATAAAACTCTATTAACTCATACCCAAAGGTATGTGTATGTGACTGTTAACTAACCATTGTTAAACAATGTCATGCAAATTAGAGACTGAAGATTTATATACGTCTTTTGATTGTTTCAAATGCATAACCAAGGATGGAGAAGATGGAGAGTAAGGCAGCCTTCAATCCAGGATCATGAGTTCAAGTCTGAGATCGAGCAAAGTGAAATTTGGGTACTGTATTTCAAAAAGTTGTTTCAAATATATGAAGAAATATAAGTACCACAAATAATCAATTACCTGTACTAACGATTGCTGAGAATAAATAATAAAATCAAAAAAACGTCCTTTCAAAGATCACTCAATACATTTTGGTGTCTTTAACAACGTTATATAAAGTTCTGGAATAAACTCTTTTGTCAATCACTGTTAAGCTAGACAAAATGTCTCATGAACAGCAACGGCTATAGTACATTTTATCGTAAATTAATTAAGCTCTCTAAAAGTTAATTTCATTATACTATACGAAAACGTTGTGTTTGTATAAGAGATAAGTTATAGCTCTACAATGGTTGATACATAACTTGTACGACTGTTTCATTTGTGTAGTGCTTCAAGAGTTGAGTTGAAGCTTAACAATGGTTATAACAATTGTTAAATAATGTTGATGTCTAATAAATACAAATGAGAATTGTTGAATAAACACTTTTATTCAAATGTTGTTAAGCAGCGGATGTTGAATAGATTCTCCAATTTTGAGTAAACAAAGGTTGTACAGCAGTTTTGATTCAAAATAAGATGGCGGTTGATAAGCATTAAGCTTAACAGTGAATTTGAAGAAATGCTTTTACAAACTAAAATTGTTACTTGGGAGTCCAGGGTTTGCTCTGACGGTTCTCAACACATTCTGGATCAGCTTGCGGTCCTTGTGTTTCACTGCGCCGCTTGTCGTGAGGCACTCTCAGGCGGCGGCCACGCTCTTTCGCTCCCTGAAACGTTTGAGGCACATCATACACGGTTGGTTTGGCGATTTTCAACGTTTTTGCGATTATATATTGCGGACCACGTTAGGATTATCAGCGTGGGTGTGCTGAACTTTTTTACTCCTCTCGGCTTCCATCTAGAATAACTTCCGGCTCACTGCACGAAACACCGTGAGGTTTATACCACAGAGAAGTGGGCGTCTAGGTTAACAAATCGCTGTAAAATAATTCTTGCAGCGGTTACTTTTCGTGCCACTGCAACACAATAAGTGATTCCGGATTCTAACTGGACAGAACTTTGAAATACGGGGTGATACTCCGTTCGCACTACAACCTATATTACTTGATATAAACTATCTTGATAACAGCTCCATCTTACTAAGTATAGGTTTTAAAGGCCCAATATCACGTAATATAGGTTTTAGTGCGAACAGGGTATTAATGGAAAATTTACATTTAAATAGATGGTAACCAAGGGGTTGGTAAATGACTGGACAATGCGTACCATTGATACTTCACGTACCTGTGATGTGATGTGATAAGAACCCACCATCAGTGCTAGGATTACCTATGGCTGTGGAACTATTCTCAGCAGGTTGTTAGCCTTCGTGATGGCTTGTTGTAGCAGGGTCAGTCGATCTCAGTGAGGACCTTCGGAAGACTACGGCCAGAAGGCCGCGTGTCTTTGCATGACAAGGGACTGGCGACTCCACGAACCCTTGTCCAGTTAACAAATCCTTCGACTGCCTTAGGCTACCCCCCAATCCCCGTTATGTAGTCTTTATAGGAAGAGTGGAAAAGCTTGATCAGGTTGCATAAAATGTTAAGACAAAAAAAGCAAAATTTCTTGGCTGTTTCTGAACCTTATGCGATTCAATTACCACATTTATTTTTGTTTTTATCTGTACATAGTAAATATTGTTAGCCCTATTTTTACCCAAATTTCTACTGTTCCTAATAAAATAGTTGTGAGCAATAAAATTGAGGAAGGATCTCACCAAAAAAAAATTCAATTGAAATAATTTTCCATAAAAGCATATCAGTCCCTATGTTACATCATAATATCCAAGAATAATACTTTCAAACGCATCTTTCACTGCTTGTTATTCGTATAGGACTCATTTGCCTTTATAGGCTGATGCAATGTGGAACGGATCATATACTCAAATGCAAATACTGTGCTGGTTCTTTACAAGGTCTCTCTTTTCTCATATAAAAAACACATCATAAAAGGCACAATTACTATTTATACAAAGTTCAATTTCACATAATGTATATGGAATTTTAAACTGAAAAATTCAATTACGCGACCATATAAGGAGCAGCTACTGTTAGTTAATGAACTTCCAGCCGTTTACTTACCGAAAACCCAACCTACCTCTTGACATAAACTGAGCCAAGTGGGCCAAAACTTACGACGATGTAAATACGAAGCTGAAAATGGCATAAAAAATATTGTGATGGGATGTTATATTTTACCAATGTCTGCATATCTGCTGATCCTGCTGCAATTGTAGACGGACTTGCACTATCATAATCACGAGGGATTAAAACAATTCAAAATTACTATATAATACTTGGGAAATCCATGGATGATCGGGGTCGCGCTGCCTACATCGCTTTGGTGCGAATGCCATCTAATGTATCAACCGTTGGATGCCAGGACAGACGCTATTTAAGCCGCACCTCCTTGGTGGACAGACGCTCGAAACGCACCTCCTCAATCTAGCTGAAGTCAGAAGGACAACAGTGCCTAACAACTAAGTACGCAACCCTTAGCTGGCGGTCTTTGTCATCTCTTGACCCGTGAAAGCATGAGGTAGGAACTTGTGAGGCCTAGTTGAGGCTATGTTGTGGGGACGCAAGTTCCATTCCAGTTGTCTACTCACCATTTTGCAGCCCGCAGAAAAATCGGTGAAAATCAAGTAATTAGTAATCAATATGACCCCCTTTCACCATAATGATCGCCTGTAGCCATTTTGGCATGGTTTACACCAGCTTTCTGAGGTACCAGGAATCCAGTTCGTTCCAAGCCTTCTCCACAGAATATCAATAAAGCCATCATCAGCTGCCTTGATCCCATTGATTAGGGTCAGATTACCCACTATAAACCACGAAAGCAGCCCATGCCTGCAGTCCTTCATCACTTCTGCGCCATACTCTTTGCCGCTTTTTTTTTGTTGACCAACTCAATCAAACGAAAAAGAGTGTTCAAAGGGTGGAACGGTTGAACATTGGTCAAACATGATTAAGTGCACACTGATAAAGCTTTTTTTCCTTTTTAAGGCTTAAGGCTTTGTTTTAAAAAAGATGACTACAAATACAGGATACTATTTTTGTAAGGCTTCCGCTTTTCAAAACTTTAACTGTTGGGCCTTCGTCGTTGGGTTCGCACGTCTCACACCGTTCATCAAATTTTGTACCACTGTTGTAATCAAGACGGCAGAGAGATCAGGCCAAAACAATCCAAACAACTAGCCTTCTTTCTTAGCGTTTCAAGCTTATTGCTTTCGCAATGAGGTTATTGCTTGCTCTCAACTTAGTGATCTAAATGCGCTCACACAGTTATTAATCAGGAGCTTTTGATGCCAGGTACCGTTCTAGCATAAGTATGATTGTGTGGCAAGTACAATCACACCCTATGCCCAGGGAGTCCAGAGATTTTCCTTAACGAAAAATTCCTAGACCAAACTGGGAATCGAACCCAGCCACCTCTAGCATGGTGTTGCTTTGTAGCCGCGCCTTTATCGACTGAGCTCAGGGAGGACCCCATTCCGTGACCTACATATCTTGAATGACAGTGCCAGTTGCCCCACAAACAACCCATTTCAGCCCCACGGGTATAAATTGCTTGCCAAAGTTTGTTTTATTATTATTATTTTGGTAAGCTTAAACATCTTGAACGATTCGTTTCCCGGTTATTTTGTCTAGCTAGATTGACTTCCATCAGTTGGGGGAACCTTTCATCGTAAACATCACTAAAATCGGTCGACTACGATGGGCTGGACATGTCATAAGAATGTCGGACGACAGCCTTGTTGAAATGTTTCTCGAAAATGAACCGACGGGTACAAGAAGAAGAGGCGCGCAACGAGCAAGGTGGATCGATCAAGTAGAAGGCGACCTGCGGACCCTCTGCAGACAGCGAGGCTGGCGAGGTGCAGTCATGGAACGAATACAATGGAGACAACTTCTGTGTTTAGCGGAGGCCACACCGGCCTGATTGGTAAGCTAAGTAAATTGACTTTCTGGTTAAAGGTACTTCTAGCGCTGTTCTGGGTCTATGGGTAAAAAGGAGATTCGCCGAACGGTCACTTTATGTACAGTCCATTCTGGTAATTTTTAACTTGCGTCGGTTCTGCCATGACAGTTTACTACCTACCGTAGAACGCAGCATGTTCGGTCGATGCACTTAACTTTCTTCTATACACACACATAATCTCCGTTCACACAGTCACGGCAGCCCTTTTATTGTAACGAATACCAGCTACCAACTACCAGCTCAACTAACAAGCCATTTACTATTCTACTATTCCCCCCCACACCGGTTCACAACGAGTTCAAGCAGTCAAATATCGAACGCCTCTCTCGGATCTTGCGACTTTTCACCGTACAGAAATAAACGCCACTGTGCAACTTGAAATTCCAACGAAAATAGTGCAACTTGGTGCCTACCCCCTCTCCCCACCCCCGCCGACTGTTCTACCGATAGTGGCCTAAGATGACTAGACGAGCAGTTGGATACGTATTTGCACTTTCCTAATAATAGCTCATGTTTTCGTAATAATGTTTTCGTTTTCGCTCTAATCCCGGTTTGATGAACGACATATTGATTAGTAAATATTTTGCTCTCGGTTGTTTACCCGCCGTTGTAAAGCCTAAAAAAAAGTGGGAAAAAAAGACGACGAACCGGCTTATTGGCGTTGTATCTTTTAATCGTCGACGTTCTAAAGATCGACTCGAATCTTCTATAGGACTTCTCCAGCTGAGTGGTTGGCTTACGTGAGCATCATCCGGTTGTTGTAGGCTTCCCCGTAGAATTTAAAGTTCATCGGCGGGGGCTCGTCTATTTGATGACAGCATTCAATCAGTGCTCGAGCACTTTGGTTGATCTCAAGGTCGCTCTACATTGTAGGGTTACAATTTGCACCTACAATGTGTAGGGTGTAAACCGAACGGATTTCGTTTGCAAATTTCTGAGCACTGTTACGAGATCCGGCTGTATCCATATGGGTGCAACGGTAGTCATGCACTGTCTAGTAGATCCATCTATAAGTTTTCTGCGTCGCCTAAATATGACCACAACTTACGTAAGCTTGTTTACTGTCAAATTTAGGTTGCAGAAAATAAATTCAAGGTTTTGCTTTGATACAGAATATACATTCGAGATGAAAGCTACAAGATAAGCGTGGTTTATCTATGGGAAGGAAGATATCGCACAAAGAATGTCGCATTAGTAAACGCATTCGACCTTGTGCATTTTATTGCGCGAAAATATGAAGAAGGTGGATCACTGCTTCAGCAGCGGGCTCATTCCGGTGATTAATCGCAACGATGAACGAATCCAGATTGGAAAAAGAAGAAGATACCAGGTGATGATAAATCTGACAGCTCCCATGTTAACCCTTTATGAGGCTTAATAAGGCTTTATAAACACTTCATATTTTTTTCTCTTCAGCTACTGAATATATATGGTTGATTTTTTGTCGATGACTAACTCAGGTTACCTAGAGCTTATATTATTTTTTTGAATTGTGATTGAAAAGAAATACAAGTTTAAAAGCTTTTTATTCTCGAGAAAACTGAAATTTTCAAGCAGGGGCCAAAAATCAGCTAAAATGTCCATTCAAAATGGCATTTTGGAAAATGTTTTAAATAAGATAAACAATTTCAGATCTTCTGAGTCGGGTTTTGCAGTTCTATTTATATGTTTACTTACTCAATCGCTTTTTTATTTGATGCAACAATTACGGTATATTGCCACTAATGTTTTTCGGCTCCACGGGTAGTGGCAACTATATTGCCACCAACGATTTCAATAATTTCCTTATTGAAAACAAAATGCATTCATATTTTTTCGCTGTTGCTTTGCTGATTGCTTCAATAAGCCGTTAAATTACAATTTTCCAACGGCAGTGAATATTACCTTCAAGTTCCCAAAAATAACCAAAACTAAATAGTATGTAGTAAGTATTTAAGATATCTGAGCATTATATAACAATCTGTGCTAAATCATGTGCTATTGTGAACAAAAAACTTTGAATAAACGAATGATATTGGTGGTAACTATATTGCCACCAACGTTTTTCGACTTAACGGGCAGTGGCAACTATATTACCACCTACAATTTTGCATATTTTTTCAAAAGAAAAATATACGTATTCACTAATCACCGTTAGCATTGTGTTCCATAATAGTATGTGTTAATTCCTTGCTTGGTTGTCACGGCCTTATAAAGGGTTTATGTATGGGACAACCATTCTAAAATGCTTCTAATAAATTCAAATTAAATTCTAATTGAAAGCGGTTTGTTGTATGATGTAAGAAAAATAAAATAAAAATGTCGCTATTTTGCAGTTTTTCTATGATTACCCTTATAACCAATTTTTTCAATGATTACCCTTATAACCATATATGCATATATGTTATTATAGTTTAGCTAATTTTTATTTTATAGGTAACGTATATTATTTATTTATTTATTATGTATTTATACTTTTATATATTCTTATGATCCCTATTATTTCTCTTCTTCTTTTTATTTATCGTGTCAAGCTTATTGGTTTCACAATTTGCCTTATGCGTGCGTATTTAAAACTTAGTGTTTTAAATGCACTTCCACAGTTATTAATTGATAGCTTTCGTTGGTAGGTACCATTTTTGCATTAGTATGATTGTTTGACAAGTACAATTATACCCTATGCCAAGGGATTCGAGAAATTTTCTTTAAGAAACATTGTTAGACCAAACTCGGAATCGAACCCAGTCACCTCAAGCATGGCGTTTAGTAGTTTCATAGGCGTAGCCAGGATTTCAAATAGGGGAGGGCAAGCTTTTTTGAGAGAGAGAGAGAGAGAGAGAGAGAGAGAGAGAGAGAGAGAGAGAGACAGAGACAGATAGAGAATTACATTACATTAAAAACCTTAGGTGCCATGCTTCAAAACCGAACCGCAATAAATAGCAACGCTGTACAGTGGTGTTGGATTTTTGTATAGGATAACCAGTTTGTTAACAGTTTGTACTGCAAATGTACTCTTCCTCCACGACCCTCTCACCCACACTGAAAATTACATTTTTCTTTTATTACGAAATCAAAGGTAGGACTAGCACATCTATTTGATGATTTCTGCAATGAAATTGAATTGTTCTTTTCAAAAAGCTACTTTCGTATTCAATGCCACACGCATAACTGTCAAAACTACGAAGCTTTTGATGACATAGAACATTCGTTCATTGTACGAAAACAACACAAAGTGCTACGAATATGTTTTTACCAATAGAAAAGAAACGTCTCTCTGGTGCAGGATTGACTGACAAATCTCTTACATCGACTCAGTAAAAATTGAAAAAAGGCGCAAACAACGAGAAGTTGTTCAGCATATTTAGTAATGTTTCTGACATGAGATTCGGCTTTTATGAGAAGATCTTACTAGGTCATGGTGACTCGTTACAAGTTACTTGATTACAAAAGATGAACTTATAACTCTCAATAGCGCTTAAATTTTTATTTTGGGATAAATCAATTATTATCCAGCCCACCCAAGCAGTAATACCAACACGTATGAGTACGATTGAAGAGAAACAGAAATTGGTTGATCTTCATAAAATTCATTTCGTGCATTTATGAAAAAAAGGTTTAATGATAGCATATGATAACCATTTAGAATATTTCATACAATTTACGAGACATTTGTTCTATGTACAAAATCCATGTTTAAGAAAAGAGTGAACTCTATTTTACGGAAATAAATTTTCAGTGCATATACTGACAAAACAACACCACAAAAGCACAGTGTTTTACTCTCCGTGTTCACAACGTTTCAATAGAACTTTTTTTTTTTATGGTTGTTTAAAACATAAGTCCGTTTGTTTCTTTCAATTTCATGCTGGAAATGACTATATGTACTTACTTTTAAAAATTTCGTCGAATCATCGAATGTCCATTTATGGTACTATTAGATAAAAACGAATCAAAGAACTGTTTAAAACTTCCAATAATTAAAAAACAATGCAAACAATGTGCTCTAAACTCACCAGCAAAGCAACTTTTTCCGAAATCAAATTTTGAATGAGAAGTAATGAATATCGAAATTGATAGCAGCTTTCTTCTTGGTTCACTTTTTGTGGTATGTATTTGATTGATGAAATTCTTGTCAATGAAATTCGCATAAATTGTTCTTAAGAAGTACCTATTTTCTTGATACAGTTGTAAACATTAAAAGTTTACGAAAAAAAGGTGGCTTCGAGCATCGGCTGTGAACGGTTGTGTCGATGCTTTATTAAGCCTTATTTTGCTAAATATCAGACATGGCACGTTTCGTAATTTATCGGTTATACGAGTGATCGAATGTGCAAAGAAAAAGAAACAACACAAATGTGTCCTGGTGAGATGTGATGGATTGCGGGAGGGTGGACCAATTAATTGTGGTAATAATATTGGTTTCCTATGCTCGCCGTACCATCATATCCTGGAGCAAGTAAATCACTATTCCCTTTTGTGAGTGGCTTCAACAGTATATGTACTGTTGATATAAAAACGCTTAAATAAGAAATCGGTACTATATAAAAATATTTTACTGAAAGCCGCGTGAAATCAGCTTATCGTTTACTAAAAACAACCCAATCATGTTATCACCGACAAACCTACATGAATGACAATAGAAAATGTCTTAATATTTCTGTTCAAATCATATTAGTGACATCTATCTTCGTGTTCGCTGAGATCGTTATTGAAGCCACGAACGCGCTTGGAAACTTGATGAGATGGTTCATGTCTGAGCTATTCTGGGCACATTTATTTGATCTAGATCAAATGATTCTATGGGTTTTGACAGATGGGATCGCTGCACATTTGAATCGGTCGTTATGGATTCTTGATCAATAGTGAAGATTGAGTTTCATGTCGGTTTGTCGGTGTTTGTATCCTAGAGGGTTTTCGCTGTATGCTACTTCCCTACAGGAACACAGTGAACACATTTTCATTGACAAAATTTCAGTTTTAAGCGGGGGAATTCGATGGCGATGAATTGATGATGGCTCCTTCAATTCTTCAATCAAGCTTTATACTCAAAGTACATATTTATAATTATATATTTCATTTATTTGCATAGTATCACAGAGAACCGAAATCCAGGCTCGAGCTCTTTTTTCTCAATTTACTATGTAAATTTTCAAAAGCAAACCGTTGAAAAAATAGCGCTGCCTATACCAAACATAAATTGACAGACTATCAAATCTCAAGGCAAGTGGCGCCATCAACATACGATTCACCGAAACTAACGGAAACGAACTTGAATTTTAAAATGGCAGTTACAGAAATTTACACACGGAAGGCACTCAAGTTTGGATGTCTGTTCTCTGTGATAGTATATCCTTAACATTTCAGTATACATTCGTCGATTACTGGTTCAGATGTATGGATGCAGTTTGGATTGCAAATTTGATTAGGAAAAAATATAAATAACATTTTATCTCATTCAACCTTCCGGACAATTGAGAGGTGGTAAGCAGAGTTGCCACATTATTTTTCGTTCCCATCTTTAATTTTAGCCAAAAAAAATCTTCTTTATCTAACTGCCGAAAATCTTGGCAAAAATCTTTGCTCCCAACAAGCCGCTACAAAACGGTCATAAGTATATTTGTTAGTTTTTCCTAAATAGCAAAACGGATATTCTTTTCTAAGGAAATTTATAGTACAAGAATAATTAGGGAGTTCGCAGTGAACTTTCTTTGCAAAAGTTGTCAGATCGTTCAGATCAAAGGGCTTAATGATCTGTTTGATCAACTCGGTATAGGAAGCACAGCAGATTAAGTAGAAAGCCTTCTTCCTGGTATCATCGAGAGTTCCTTCCCCGATATATATTTCCGACTTCTTATGAAGGTGTTTTCTCGAAATCAGAAACTCCGAAAACCGTCAGGTGCTCTATGTAATTATCCTCACAAATATATGCAAGGAGAACCTTTAGCAGGAACTTCAGCTGACTGCACATGTTCGGGAACTCCGGAGCCTTAGACTGGAAGATACGATTCGCTTTTTTAATAAGGGGCAATACGTAGCTCCAAAATTGGAGAAGTGATTGCATCGTCAGGTCATTAGGATAACGCTGTGCGGTTTAATTGTTGTCGCAGTTGGATTGGAACACGAAAAACAAGACGAGCTCCGAAAACCGATCAAAATTCCTTTTGACAACTGACTTCAACGACAGCAATCTGATGGCAGATGGATGCAGTACGTCAGAAGAAGCTCCTGAAATAATCCTTTGAGGAATGCCTAAAAACTCCTGAAGAATATCTATAGAAACGCAAGAAGAAATATCTCGAGGAAGGTCTGAGAGTTTTTAATAGAATCATTGGGAAATTCGATAAAATTTTCTTAAAACATTATCTAAAAAAAAATGAGCCAATAATTGTGTGTGTGCCACAAACTGAATTGCAGACTGTCATCTATCACTATCACCATAGACTAACTCTAAGACCAGTAGGTCCCATACAAAAACGATTTTTTTCTTGGCTCAGTCAGTACTAGAACATCGTCCCAAGCTCGGTCCCAAGCTCAATAATGTACCCCTTATAATGAACTCACATGAACACACTCTCAAATACTCTGTCAAAATAACACAGCAAATCAAAACAAAGGCGCAAATATGTATAACAAGGTGCTGGCTTCAAGGTGTAATTCGGACCAAGGGGTTCTACAACAGTGAACCAATTTCAAATCGCTAGTTACATATTGATTGTTGCTATCACTGTACTGTTAGCAGGGGCTGGACAGTCAAGAACAAAATGGATATAGTTTTTGGCTAAGAAAGTACCAGCACACCGGTTCCAATCGCCCCTAAAAATTTAATTCACATTGAAGAAACTTTCATATATTCTGGCAAAGTAAAAAAGCGATCAAAGAATGTATTGCAATGTGCAAGATGTCAGGTGCACTTGAAACTAAGGGGTTTTTCAACAGTAGGCCATTTTTAGATCGCTAGTTCCTATTGATTGTTGGTGTCAGTTTCAATTGTTTGCGTCATGGGCCTAGAACAGCACAATGAAAGTAAAATTGATATAAAGTTGGATCCTGAAATGAATACATATTTGAAATTTGAGATATTTGACATAACATCGAGGTAGACAAGCATTTTTTCAAAATCTTCAAAATCTGGGTTTATCTCAAAAGTCTGTAATCTTTACATACAGATATCTGTATGAAAAATAAGAAAAAAAAATCTGTGCCAATCTAGATAAATCTGTGCATGTGGCAACCCTGGTGGTAAGTGCTCCTGGAGCTGAAAAAAAACAACAGAGCTAAAGTGCCCGGCGTCTAGAGACCTTGCAAGACAGGCCTTACGTGAGGGTGTGCAGGTACGCGCCCTCGTCTCACAGGTGACGATCTAGTGCAAGAACCTGGATGAAATCGCCGAGGCAGACGAGATCTCCACTGCACTAAAGCAACAGTGCAGCCCTGAGGGTAGCGGCAGTGGACGCGGACGCGGCGTAAAAAGTGGCGAAGGTGAAGGTAGGATGATCCAAAAGCCCACTTAGCCTACACCAGCCGCCGAAGGCATGCTTCAGATGCCAAGAGAGTGGTGCAAAAGCCCAGATAGGAGCAACATGTGCAGAAGGTGTGGCAGCACAAGCCACAAGGCCCGGGATCGCAAAGGTCCCCCCAAATGCTTGATGTGCGCCCGGAAATCGGATAATAAGCGCGTCACAGGGGGGCAAGTGCCCAGCCGCTAAGGGCCAACGTAATGCAGGTAACTCAATTAAATCTGAACCATTGTGAAGCCGCCCAGCAACTGCTGTGTCAGATAGTTCGCGAGTTGGCATCGGATATCGCTATAATTTCGTACCCATACCGCATCCCAGCCGGCGACGGAAACTGGGTTACGGCCAGGTCCAATATGGCGGCATTATGGAGGACGGGCAAGTACCCGGTTCAGAACGTCTACCACAAACGAAGGCTTCGCGGTTGTAAAAGTGAATGAAGTGTTCTTCTGCAGCTGTTACACACCGCCAAAGATGGTCGATTAAACAGTTTTCCAATATGCTCGGTCGGATGATAACTGAGCTAACTGGCCTAAACCCGTTGGTAATAGCGGAAGACTTCAACGCTTGGGCGCTCGAGTGGAGGAACCGGCTTTCCAACCCCAGGGGCCAGATTCTTTTGGAGGCCTTGGCTAGGCTCAATGTGGACCTAGTCAACCGGAGTACCAAGAGTACCTACCATAGAAACGGAGCGGAATCGATAATCGATATAACATTTAGCAGTCCTGGGCTGCTTTATAATTGGAGGGTGAATGATGGCTACACCCATAGCGACCACTTGGCGGTTCGTTATAGTATCGTCCACAATACAAGGCAGAAGCGAAAGGGGGAGCATCCACTCCATTAGCCCGCAGATGGAAGACGTTCTACTTTGATGTAGATACTTTTAAAGAGGCGTTTGAGAGGGAGCGAAACTTACGCGAAACCCAGAAATCTTGCGGCGAACGACTCGTTATGACACTTACACGAGCGTGCGATGCTACCATGCTGAGGGAAGTCAAACCGAGGAATGGAAGATCGACGGTGTATTGGTGGACGGAGTCGATCGCCGATCACCAACATGCCTCCACGCAAGACGGAGGATGCAAAGAGCGCGGTCAGACGCCAAGAGAATCAAGCGTAGAGGGGTGCTAGTCGCTAGGCCGCACTGAAGAAAGAGATAAAGGCCAACAAGCGAGCCTGTGTAAGAAGGCCAATACGAATCCGTGGGGTGACTCCGATCGGGTTGTAATGACCAAAACCAGAGGACCGGCGGCTCCAACCGAGCAATCACCAGAGTTGCTGCAGGTAAACGTTGGGGGACTCTTTCCGAACCACGACCCGAGCCCATAGCCCCCTGTCGCGCCGTAGATTTGTCCCATGAGCAGCTTTCCAGTATCCCAGACCTTAACGCTGTCATGGCGATGGAAGGGTGGGCGGCTCCGCCGATCACCCGTGACCACGTGGGCATTGATGTACGATGAGGTACTACGGCTTGAGTTCCCGAACGGAGTGAAAATAGTCGTGTTCGCGGACGATATCACCCTGGAGATATCAAAGAGGTCGAACTAACGGCCTCGCATTCCATTGGCATTGTGGAGAGATGGCTGAGGTCCAGGCAACTGGAGCTAGCACACCATAAGACTGAGGTCACGGTGGTGAGTAATCGAAAGTCGGAGCAACATGCGACGATCAGTGTAGGTAACTGCACAATCGAATCGAAGAGGTTTTTTAGGTATCTTGGGGTCATGATCGACGATAAGCTGTCTTTTGTCAGTCACGCCGATTACGCCTGTAAGAAAGCCGATATGGCTATATCGGCATAATCCCGCATGATGTCGAATAGCTCGGCGGTGCAAGGGAGTAAGCGTAAACTCCTGGCCAGTGTCGCCCTGTCCATACATAGGTGCGGCGGACCGGCATGGATCACCGCCTTGAGAACCAAGAGCTAGAGAGTACGCACAGGCTTATGTGCCTTAGGGTGGTGAGTGCATACCGAACGGTATCACGCTACGCAGTCTGCGTCCTGGAGGGGATAGGATAGAGTGCTTCGAACAACGTGGAACAAGAGGTATTCGGAAGACCACTAGAGCCGCATCCATGGTGTGGCAAAGGGAATGGAACAACTCCACCAAAGGTCGGTGGACCCACCGACTAATCCCGGAATTAACGAGGTGGGTTGGTAGGCGACACGGACGCGGTATGCGTAGCAGCCTCCCAGATTGTCCTTGATCTTCAACAAAAATGGCGAAATGACCAACGGCAGGTCGCAGGGACCACCTAACAAGCACAATAGCCCCCTCACCGAAGTAATACCGAAAGGTGGTTCCGGGGAGGGTCCAGGGCTTAAGCCACGGGTGGGTTTTTAGTAGGTCGACAAGTAGGCACTCTCATCCCCACACCCAGAGTTCTTCAGGAGTCTAATTGCAGATTTTCCATCCCGTCTAAAAACAAACAAAAACACTTTGTTCAACATAGCAAACTTCTTGTTAAGCTTGTCTAAGCCAACGTTTTACTAGTTGAATAACATTTCCAGTTAGATTACTTCAAGAATTATGATTAAAAATGTAATCTATCTCCTCACATTAGACTGAGTCAAGGGACACATGCCTTATGTTGTAAACATTTTTACAATTTTCCTAACACCTTGTTTAGTATGCCAGCATATTATAACAATTCCAATCTAAATTTATTTTCCAATTTCGATTACTTTACACAAAGGAATAGAAACAATAGAATGTCTGCTAATTCTTTAGTTATTGACAAAAAATAATACCCCTATCTGGCTTCGGTTAACAAATAAGTTATAACAACGGGACATTTTTTTTTTTCAGAAGCATTTATTCGCACGCTCTTAATCAATCCAGTCTAATAACATGTAAGAAGCTCCCTCTAGGGTCACATCTAGAACATGTGCCCCTCATTTACGTCTAATGTTTGTGTACTGAACGAGCTTCTACACATACTTCGTACAAAACAGTAATCTTTATAAATTAATTCCCTAATTGTACAAAAACGAAGAGAATCCAAAAATGCTCGGTAGGAAAAATCGAACGAAAAAACATAAAACGATCGATGACGATGGTGTTATTCAATGCAATCTCCTTCGTATCACCCACTCCTTATGCCAGCAGTTTGCTGCGGGTGGAGAAAGCAACGTACGCTACGAAAGCGACCACTCCGGTGGCGAGGATTTCTGAATTGATCCACGGGCCCTTGTAGGCACCGGGGAAGCTGACCACCACATTGGTCAGAGCCTTTACAGCCTGGATGTCCTCGCCGGCACGTTGAGCCTTGCGGACGGTAGCGAATGATTCCTCATCGAACAGACGGATCGTGTACTTGCCGCTGCTGGCCTTCTTGATATCCTCATTCCAGCTGACCTAAATCAAGATAGGTACAATTGCAATTTGTTTCTTTCCAATGGGTGAAAGTAAAAATAAACCAGAAAACTCACCTGGTACTTGGAATCGCCAACGCGGACCACCGGGGTCAGCTTTCCACCGACTTCGGCAAACAAAGGCAGCTTCTCGGCTCCGGCATTCGAACACTTCAAGGTGAATTCGGTAACGAAGGCAATCTGGCTAACGATGGTAGCATCCGAGGTGGAGAAAAAACTGGATTTCACCTCCGGATTGCTGCAGGAACTGGCCTGGCAGAGGGAAACCGACACGGCAACCAGGGCGACGATAAGCAGTGCTTTCGGGTTCATTGTGATTATTACCTGTTTGGCCACGAATTCGATGTGGAAACTTTGAGGCTGAGCTACCTTTGAGGCTGTTAGCTCCGTGCGAAAGAAGTTTGTTGAAGTTTACTTGCGGACTGTGCGAGCCACGTAGCGGTGACAGATCGGGTTGTAATGTTTGACAGAGCCGGGCCACGTTCGGGTGAGCCGTCAGATTCGTTTCGGCTTTGTTGTCATTCGTTTGCTCACACGCGAAAAACCACAGTTGATTTTGCTGGGCGAGGGGCGAGTGTATGGTAACGTATACTTTCTCAAGCTGTTAACGTGTCGGCGATTGCACATCCCGTAAAAAAAATTCTCATAGATTTACAATTAAATGTATTGTAACCATACGATAGAATCAATTGTATGTAAAATTGACTATATTGTTCATGACGATAAGATGACAATAAAAGTTATTGTTTCCACAATAGAATCTAATGTAAATTGCGACATCTACAATAGAATCAGGGGGTTGTTATGTATCTTAACTATAGCAAAAATCGTTTTTCTCCGAACAAATTTGAGTCAATTACTATTGATTTTATTGTTTCACATTTGTTAAAAATTCTTGCATATAAGGTGAATAGTAGATCTATTGTAATGACAATATTCATTTTTCATTTACCTGATACATGAACAATAAGATTCATGGTCGGCAATAGATTTAAATGTTACTTTATATTATTTTATTGTAATTGTATGGTTATTTTTATCCGGGATGTATTGCCTCGTAAGTTTTATAATGGCGCTGTAATGAATGAAAGAGAGCGAGCCCGGAGAGATTCTCTCAATTGTAGATTCGCCCTAATGAAAAACAAAAACCCTAGAATTCAGCGCCAACATGCGAATCTGCTTTTGTAAACAATGGCTTTCGTAGTCATTTTCTCTTGAACAAAAGGTTACAAATAAAAATTAAGCACTCTTTAATGAAGAGGAGCTTTCCCGCATAATCACAAACCATTCCTGGACCCTTTCCCTTATTGTTGACGACCGTTTCCGTTATTGTTACGACATTTACCCTTATAGTGGACAACTATAAACTAACAATCTCCTTTATAGTTTTAACAATATGCCAGATGGTAAAAGGCGAAATAACAATATGTTGAATAGGCGGTTAAGTTAGGTTACCATTCAAAAATGGCAATTTTCACGAACAAATTTTTTGCTGTACTCTATGTCAAAAAGTTGGTATATAATCTAGACTGAGTGCAGACAATAAAAACCATTTCAATGACAATATGGGATACATTAACAATATGTGTTAATGTAGAGATTGTATGGTGAAAATGAGAATCAATTATTCTATAACAATAACATAAAATGTGATAATATATCTTACATTCGAAATATAGGTTTGACTATATACCAAATAGTTTTTCGTTATGCGGGTTATCTCTATCTGATTATCAATTCAATTTGAAGGAATTGTATTCAATTTCGATATAAATGAGCAGACAAAGTGTTTTTTTTACAAAAGCAGATTCGCCCTAATCAAATGTTGGCGCTGAATTCGGCAAACATTTTTCATTAGGGCCTAACTGACAAACGTAAACAATGGCTTCTTCCTTGAATTTGTCGACCTTGGAAACTTGCCTCATTAATCTACCACAGCCATTTCGAAGAACAAGAGTCCTTCTATTTGATAGAATTTGAAGCTTACAAGGGTAGGTTTTGAAATACGAGAAATTTACGGAAAAAAACATTGTTCATATTTACCCCACATGCTAATATTTTCAGCAAATGTGAAACAATACAGTTATTAGTAATCGATACAAATTTTTTCGAAAATTAAAAAATATTATTTCTATCCTGCATTTTACGAGTATTAATGGCGGTCTCGTTTGAGCCCGGTTTCTAATATGAAACAAGCTATTTGACGTTTGGCTTAGGTTGTTTGACCGATAATCGATCAAATCTTAGCGATTAGCTGTCAAACGACCTAAGCCAAACATCGAATCGCTTGCTCCCTACCAGAAACCGAGCTCAGCCGAGACGGCCATGAGTACTCGTAAAATGCTCGATAGTTATGATACATAACCCCTTTTTTTATGGTCGATTTACATAAAATGTTATTGTGGAATCAGTAACAATAAACAATAAACAAATAAATGCCCTGTTTGGGGTAACCGAGTGTTCAGCTTCGTACAATTTGAATTCAGCTGGAACTTTTCAGATCAGATTCCAGTCTGTATTTTTTTGCTTTGGATACAAAGATCATAAGAAGGGAGATGCTTCTTGCCGGGCAAAGGATGCCAAATGCCTTAAGTGCGATCAGACTGGACATTTTATCAATCGTTGGCTGAAACGTACATATCCACACGCTAAGATAAAAGTACCCAAAGGAGCAGCTAAGTGTGGGAAGCCAACTTTGGGTATAGTCATGTTTACCCAGGTGTTTACCTACCGAAGGGTTCAAATAACTTAGTTTTGGGTAAAATTTTACCCAAAACTAAGTTATTTGAACCCAACGGTAGGTAAACATGATTATACCCAAAGTTGGCTTCCCACACTTAACTGCTCCGCTGGGTACTTTTTTCATAGCGTGCGGGGGAAGCTGGGGAAGCTTGAACTCAGTTTTTAAGTCATGGTCAGGATGACTATCGCATATAATGGTTACAATAACCATGAAAATGGTCGAATTCACCATTTTCCTTGGCATTCTTGACTATGATCATGGTAGCAAGGACTATTCCGACTTTATGACAAATGTTGGTTCAACTATTTTTAATGGTCGTTTTGACAATGATCATAGTCGGTTCAAAACCACTGTACTGCAATAGTAATCCTTACCCCCAATAATGGTAAAATTGACTATCAAATTTGTCTCTGTGAACCCAAACGTGCTACACGCTAAGTTGAGAATACATAAAGATCGTTAAAAAGTACCGATAATCGCTCAAAAGTGCACATACCCAAATTATGCGTAAACAGGAACATGAATAAACTTTTTGTTGAAAGATTGATAAGAAAAATAATTACATTTTCTCTTGGAAAAAAGTGGCTTCAGTAACGAAAAATTTATTCAATTTTGGATAAATAATAACGTCCAATATTCGAAAATAAACATTACCATAACAACATTGAATGTCAGTAAAAATTACTATTTATTTTCGATATGCTTTACCGATATTTTGGGTATTGTAAACAATACCGTATTTTAGTTCAAATAAATACCTAATTTTAGGTATTCTTATCTTAGCGTGTAGACTGGTAAATGAAGAGGAAAAATCAAGAGAGGAGAACTTTTTTGTTCTCGCGATGGGCAAAAAAATCTAGGAGCTTTTTTCAAGAGGGCGAATCTAACAATCAGAGATTCTCTCCTCTCTCGCTCTCTTTCATTTATTACAGCGCCATTATAAAACTTTTTAGGGATTCTTTAGTACAGATAGAAAGACAACAGTTCTAGCTAGCATACTCTACAAATAGTAGAATGAAAAATTTAAAGCTGAATGGAATATAAATGAAAGAGAAAGTAATCAAGGAGAGTCTCTCAATTTCAGATTCGCCCTAATGAATAAAAAAACCTAGAAATATTTGAATTCATCGATTCAAAATCTCAATGATTATGGATTCAATTTCGGATGCCAATATGGTCGATAAAGCTACGTAGAAGCAAGTTCGTTGAATTGAAATCGTGATTAAAGAGTATTCAGAGAAGTCTGTTGGAAACCTACTTGCATATGCCACAAAACCACCGATGGAAATCACGAACATGTTAGCCGAAGTTCAAATCGGACCGCTTAGAGCATCATTAACGGTGGGCAACAGTAGCGCTGCTATTTCAGAAGAGATGCAGCGCTCTAATTTTAGTTTAGCCACCCTTCTCCACACCGGTCGTTGCTATGGAAGAATCCAGGTAACGTAAAAGTGAAGTTAAGCGTCGTAGAATGGGTTTTCGAGCTATCTAAGTAAAGTAATTGGTCATAAAAAAGAGCAGAAAATAGACGATAATGACGATACTGATCAATTCCATACAGTTTTGGAAACATAGCTAGAAAGTTATTATCAATTTCAATTTTAGATACTACGATGTTTAACCTCACTTTAGCTTTGCTTGGATTTCACAATAGCGGTGATAAAACAGCATATTTCAAATCAACAAAGAAGATGTCCGGAAAGATGTCGAACGTGCTTTTGGTGTTTTAATGGCCGGAAGTTCGCCTTGGCGTAAGTATTATCATTCATGATGAGACAATGAGGCTTCGTCAGCAGCTGGGTGAACAGTTTCCGGGCCCGTGACTTTCCCACCGTATTTTGTCATTCGATCACGATTTGGAGCCTTCTGCGCTCTGTACACAGAAACAAAAGCGTTCCCGAAAAATGATTACGGATCGTAGAACTAGATTCACGTTTTTCAGATGTTTTTCCCTTTACATGTGCGCTCAGTTCATTATTACGTAATTCAGTTCACGGTATTTTTGCTTGTTCTCGAATTCATGATGCAGTTCACGGAATTGGGCATGGATTTTTCCCGTGCACCTATGCAGTTCCTCCCTGTCAAGGACGGTCAAGGAGCTCTCTGATCGAAAGAATTGGACAGATTCAACTTTTTGGCCACATCCCTGGCACTATTCTTACCGCAGAGAACATCCATTCTGACCGCATTTCTAGACACGATTCCGAGTTGTTTTCCGATTTCCCAATGAAAGAGTTGAGGCTTTCCAGGTGCTATTCAAACTCAATTCGCGACGTTGCTTTTCGGGTGACGCCATTTTTAACAATTTTCGAAAAATTGGCAGCGCTAAAAATACAACAATAAAAAAAATCACTCTAAAGTCCTTCTACCCAAATTTTCAAGAGAAAATTCCCAATGGCAATTATCTACAGCGTTTTTTCAATGATGCAATTTCATGTGGGACACCTTTGCTTTAAAATTGGCGTCCAATACGCTCATGTGCATACCTGCATTGAAATTCGAACCGAAAAACGATGTTAAAACCGGCACTTTTAGTACTCTTACACAAGAAAAAAAATCTTGTAGTAAAAACTACCATTTTTACCCGACTAGCCCATCTTTAAAACTACCAGTGAAACTTCAGTCAAATTTACTATGATTATGGTAAAACCTTCAACATTTGTGGTATATTTGACAGACCTCCTATATTGATATCAACTGTACCATGGTTGATCTAATCGCAGGCATGGTAAAATCAAACGCATTTATAGTCAGGTGAAAATTGTTGGTGCTTGCGCTCAATTTCACCCTCGAAATAGTAGTTTCTACTGCGGTTTTTCTTTGCGTGTAGCTATACCTCGATAGTACGTACATCAACTTTCGCACTTCAAATCGCAATTGAATAAAAACTACTGGTTGTACTTGAAATCTTATAAAACCAAAAAAAAGAACAACCTTCTGCTCTTTCTTTTGGTTGTATTGGTTGACAGATATCAAATACAATCAACAGTTTCTATGAAATTTCGATTTGAAGTAAATAATTAATACCTGTTTCTACCTCAGTATATCTATATACCTATATGGTAGCTTCCCTTAGGGAACGAAAACAAATATTTTCTTCTAATCTCTGTGGTATCTGCTAGCTCACGCACCTTAGCTTCCCAGTTAACCAACATCGTTTCATAAACTTTTGTGACATTGTCCTCTGTAACCGCATCTGAGGGCCTGCCGCTGCAGACTTGATCAGTAATGGAGTTGCGGCTACCACGAAACTCTCGAAACCAATGACTACAACCGAAATAGTCAAAGGTCCGAGTAACATTTGTAAACCATTACTTCTAGCGTATTTTTTCTGGATCTGCTTTCTTCACAAACAAGATAGCACCAGCAACAGATACAGGGAGTTATTACTTTCCCGTCGGTAGTGGATATAAATGTTACTTAACCTAGCATTTCAGAAATTTACGTTCAAGTCATTATACATAACAATTATTGTTTTTATTGCTTTGATGATTTGTCTAGATTTAACAGTATAATCTGACGGAGTATTTGCTATTCAACTTTTCTTTTGTTTTCTTCGCCGTGTTGCTCTCAAAAAATCATATGTTTTATAGAGAAGGGCGAAAAACGTTTGCCATCTATTCAACACGATGTCAAACACGTCAACAACAATCAGCTGTTAAAACAAAACTAAGGGCAGTTTCGCACTATGAACGGACCACAAGGCATTATAACCTTTTTTGCAGTGGCATAGTATTTTGGCGGTCAAGGAGGTTATCTTTCACCATAGATAAGACCAATAAGTCCCGAACAAATACTATTTTTTTCTTGGCTTATTCAGAACTAGCACATCGGTCTCAAGCTCGGTCCCGAGCTCAATAATGCACCCCTTAATGATGAACTCACTTGAACGCACCTCAAATACTCTCTGTCAAAGTATAACACAGCAAATCAAACAAAGGCGCAAATATGCACAGCAAGGTGCTGGCTTCAAGGTGTACTTCGGACCAAGGCGTTCTACAATGACAGTGACCCAATTTCAAATCGCTGATTGCATATTGATTATTGCTTTTCACCCACCAAGTATGTCGCAGTCAAACATTCAACAAAATTTTCAAAATACTTTTTAGTTTGGCTTAAAACCTGAGCCGCATTTTGGATCTCGAAACGAACGACTTTTTGTACGAACACTTGTAAAAGTCAGTTCTCGTTTCGAGACCCAAAAATACGGCCCCTGTTTATTTGGACTAAGGGCTGTATTTTATCGATCGATTTACTCCGACACTATGAATTTCTCCCCAAAAACATTCCAGAATTTCCTTCGAAATCCGATAAATCCACTTCAGATGTGGTTGAAGAGTTTTATTGGTGAAATGTCCAGCAAGCTGCAGGCTGAGTCGATTCTAGATGAAGGTGTCACTGCTACTCGTTAAAATTGAAACTTTTAACAAAAAATCACAACTGATACTCAGTAGACGCGTCATACCGGCGCAAAGGCGGGCACGGTTCAGCTCATCGTCCTTTGACCGCCGCAGCTCCAACCAGCGTTTCTGGTTCGGAACGAACATCTCCGGTAAGCGGTAAACTTTCGTCTGATTCTAGTTCTAAGTATAAACAATTTCATCCTCGGTTTAAACTCAATAAACCAGAACACCCACCTTCACCCTTTCAAACCTCCTTCGGACTGGAAGGTGAAATCGTCTCGTCCGGTTTCTCAGCAATAGCTTTGCCGACTCCTTCACACATTCGCAGCGCTGGGTGCTTGAACGGGACGTCCTTCAGATTTTTGTCCAATGATGCACCTTTAATATCGGTCGTTACGCCATCGAAGTCCTTCAACAGGTTCAATTTTTCTACTGAACTTGGTTTCTTCCATCATAGTCGTAGAATTCCAGCCAAGCTTCGCGATGATCTTTGATGTCAGTTCCGAATGTCCAGATCTTTAGTGGCTTCGTACCGGCAGGTATACTTGGTTGAAGAAATACGCTGTTGTCGTTGGCAGTTTCCTGTAGGACTTCCGATTGCCGGTGCCGATAGTGAGGAAAGCAAAAGTGTTGCAACGATACCAGACTGGTCGTTCTGACGCGACCTTCGCCAAAACGTCGTGCAACACTACTACAAGACTGTTTCAGCTTCCAGATGTTTTCCTTAATTTCTGAAACTAATTTCTCCCTCAAAAACAGCATAAACCTGTACCTGAGCAAAGCATCCGGAAGAGAGAGCAAGTCAGCACTCGAAAGATACTATGTATTGTTTCTAGGCAGAGGTTTATGTCACTGTGAACAGCCTTGAAGAACATGGCCATGTTCCAATCGGTGCAAAGCGACGTGCCTTGTTTGACAGTTTCTCATCGAATGGATTGGTGATCCAATCGATGCAGGACCGAAAGTCTGCTCCGACCAAGAGGGTAGTTCATTAGAATGGTTCCAATGTCTGGTGCGTTCGATAACTGAACTAGCAGGTATAGCAGTTCACTCCAAAACCTTTCCGCAATTGTTCCTTCAATCTATTAATAAAGATATTCTCATTTCAGCGGCAGAAACTAATACCGTTTCGACTTACCACTACGTTAAGGCTGTGAAATTCCGATTCTTCAAGGTAATCTATACCACGGCAGACTAGACGCAACGATCGCCAGCCGAAACTGCCGATCCCAGATAGTGCGGTCACGTGCACCGTCGAGACTTTCGCCTTTCAGCATCGAGAATCGGTTCAGGAGCTGCGTCTGGTGTTATCGAAGCAACTGGTCCCGCAGAGCAATACGGC